>PVKP010002132.1:23387-129483 GCA_004027715.1 Plecturocebus donacophilus | reverse complement strand
TATTTTTAAAAAAGAGAGAGAGAAGAATCTGAATCTTATCAAGTCCTCTAGACTCAGCTTTCAGTTTATCAAAAACATGGGGAATAAATGAACATGTTAGACAATTTCATGGCAACGCACCAGGAAAATCAGAATGTGGGACTTGTACAGGATAAATGACCCCATTCCTTCAACACATCCATATCAAGGAAGAATAGAAGAAAAGAAGGTGAACCAATAGATAAAAATAGACTTGAGAGTCACATCAACAAAGCGCTATGCAGGGACTTTGTTTGGTTGTTGATTTAAACAAACCAAACTCATTCATTTATAAAGACTAAAAGAGGAGTCAACCAGAGAAAATTTAATAGTCACTGGATATTAGATGGCTTTAAGGAATTACTGAAGTTTTTAAAAGATTTCATAACTATGTCATAGTCAAGTTTTTTTAATATCCTCATATCTGGCCAGGTGCGGTGGATCACACCTGTAATCCCGGCACTTTGGGAGGTCAAAGCAGGCGGATCACGAGGTCAGGAGTTCGAGACCAGCCTGGCCAACACAATGAAACCCCGTCTCTACTAAAAATACAAAAATTAGCTGGGCATGGTGTGCCTGTAGTCCCAGCTACCTGGGAGGCTGAGGCGGGAGAATCACTTGAACCCGAGAGACGGAGGTTATAGTGAGCTGAGATTGCACCACTGCTTTCCAGCTTGGGTGACAGAGAGAGTGTTTGTCTCAAAAAAAAAAGTCCTCATGTTTTAGAGATACAAATTTTAGTATTTACAGATGAAGTGATATAGTGCCTGGCTTTTATTTAACCATGCAGGACAAGGAGGGGAAGTGGGTAGGGTGGAAGAGGAAGGAAGACCAGCCGTGGATTGATGGTGGCTGGCACTGGGTGATGGGTTCTTGGAAGTGCGTTATACTTTCTGTTGACTTGTTTTTGTTTGAAGTTCCCATAAGAAACATTACCTAAAGGTCAGTGGGCGTTCTCATAAGGCAAGGAAGCTAACTTATAAGAGTAACTTGTGCAGTGCCATAAATAGAGAAGGAAACTTGCAACATGAGGAAGAGGGCAAAAAAGTGACCATTGCTGGTCTAATCATGCTCTATAAAGTCTCCAGATCTAGCTCAGGCACAGTGGCTCTCACCTGTAATCCCAGCACTTTGAGAGGCCAAGGCAGGTGGATCACAAGGTCAGGAGATGGATTGAGACCAGCCTGGCCAACATGGTGAAACCTCATCTCTACTAAAAATACAAAAATTAGCTGGGTGTGGTGGCACACACCTGTAATCCCAGCTACTCAGGAGGCTGAGGCAGAAGAATCACTTGAACCAGGGAGGCGGAGGATGCAGTGAGCTGAGATTGCGCCACTGCACTCCAGCCTGGGCGACAGAGTGAGACTCAGTCTCAAAAAAAAAAAAGAAAAAAAAAATCTCCAGGTCGAATCACACTGTATAAAAAGCAAGGACTGGGCCGGGCATGATGGCTCATGCCTATAATTCCAGCACTTTGGGAGGCTGAGTTAGAAGGATTGCTTAAGTCCAAGAGTTCAGGACCAGCCTGGCCAACATGGCGGCGAAACTCTGTCTCTACAAAATATACAAAAATCAGGTGTGGTGGTGTGCCTGTAGTCCCAGCTACTTGGAGGCTGAGGTAGGAGGATATCACCTGAGTCGGGGAAGTTGAGGCTGCGGTGAGCCATGATTGCACTACTGCACTCCAGCCTGGGTGACAGAGCGAGACCCTCTCTCTCTCTCTCTCTCTCTCTGTCTCTCTCTCTCTCTCTCTCTGTCTCTCTCTCTCTCTCTCTCTCTCTCTCTCTCTCTCTCACACACACACACACACACACACACACACACGTGAAGACTGTAAAGTGGGCCAGCTCCCTCCTGCTGGGCATAGCCCTGCTCCTGCACCCCACCAGCCAGCCACGGCCCGGGTCGCCCCTTCCAGGCCTTGTTCCCGCCATCTTCACACCCACAGCCATGGGGAATGAGGTTGCAGGATTGGCTTTGCAGGGCTTTGTTTCAGTCCCAGCTTTCCCGAAACACAGCAGCCTCCCTGCCCCCAGCGGGTGGGTGAGCCTGGAAGAGACCAGCCCCAGGGAACTGGGCGCAGGGCCTACTTACGATGGTGTCGCACCAGAACTCGGCCACCTCGTGCACCCGCATGGAGGTGAGCAGGATCTCCCAGACCTCCAGCTTGAACATGTTCCCGATGATGATGTGCATGGGCTGGCCCACCTCCCTGCTGTCGTCAATCACCGTCCGCTCCTCATCACATTTCATGGTGCGGAAATGAAAGATCACCTGGTCACCGAGACAGCGCACTCTGCTCTAGACACACCTCTCCAGGCCAGGCAGAAGCCACCTCCCGGCCACCAACTCCCAGGTGTCCTCGGTCAGCTCACTCAGTTCACCCCATCAGATGCCTCAGAGCCCCGGAGCACGTCCACCCTGCCTGCACCCCCCAGGGAGGAGGAGCCACCCCCTCCTACGGACCCCATTCCACTCCCCACAGCCCTGCCTGTCCGGAAATCCTTCCTCAAATAAGCCCACAGAAACACCTTTCAGTCCAGGGAAGCCCAACAGACATTTGGGGACAAATCCCAAGACCCCTGAGGCCCCCTTTCTTCTTCATCCAGAAAATTCCCAAAAGTCCTTCCCCTCAGCTCATGCTAAAAGTGGAATCTGCAAAGTGCCAAAAATGCCCCGTGAAGGGGTAGACGCTGGGAGCTCCCCGGAGGCCCAGGGCTGGGGCTGCCTGGCTGTTTTGGGGCAAAGTTGAAAGCTGTTTACAGTGCCTTGGGGCACACCTGGAACGTGGAAGGCTGCTCTGGGGACCACTCACTCGGGATCCGGTGATGAAGTTTGGGAGCTCGCCCGTGCCCCCATGCAGAATGGTCTTCTTGACCCCTTCCACGTTCAGGAGCAGAGCGGCATCCATGGTTGGAGGAGGAAAAGTTGGAGAAAAGGCGGTGTCCAGCACAGGCTGAGATAATCTCACCTCCGGGGAAAACACTTAGGCGGCTGAGACGCTGGGATTTGCCCAGCCAGGAGGAGTGGCGGCGGGGGGCAGACAGTGGGGGCGGTGCCCCAGGCATCACACTTCTCATCAGAGCCACGCGGGTCTGTCGTCTGCAGGCAGCATCGCCTCCTACCCCATCCACCACTCTTTCCAGTGATTCTGGGTCCCTGCCTGACACATGCCAGGGGTGTGCTAGGCTTGGGTTTTGCTCCCCCCTCAAGAAGGGAGAAGCTCCCCCGAGCTTTCTTAAAGAAAGAAGGAGAGGAGTGAGCAGGAGAGAGGCCTTGAGGCCACTGAACGGGAAAAGGAGGGGAGGCCTGGGCTGAGCCCAGACTCTAAGCCCCCGAGGCCCCCAGGCCAGGCGGGGCAGCAGCGGCCCTTGCCATCCAGCCACCTGCTTGCTTTCCCTGCTCCCCCTCCCCTCCCCAGGATCTGCCTTTAGGAGGCTCTTCGATGGTGGCCCAAGGGAAGAGGGGACAGGTTTCTGGCTTGGAAGGGAAGGAAGACAGAGAACAAAAGGCGGGGTTGTGGGTTTGGGTAAAGTTGAGGCACCCTCCCCAGCCCCGCTCCTGCCTGCCCAGCCCTGCTCCTGCCTCCCCTGCAAGGTCTGGCTGGGGGAGGGTGCGTAATCCCTCCTTTGGAGGGCCTTAGCCCTGTGCTCTGGGAACCAGGCAGAGTGCATTCAGTGCATCCAGGTCACCCTTCCAGGCTGCCGAACAAAAATGCTAAGACTTGGTGTGTGGCACCATCGTGTGGCCAGTTCAAACTCCTTCGCCTCCACACGCCGAGGGTGGTGGACTCAGCTCCGCAAAATCGTTCTCTTCCTGACACCAGGCTCACTTGTTGCAGAGGGAAGGGACCCTGCTACAGGGAGAGATAAACTACAGGGAGGGATAAAAACACTAGACTATGCCAGGTGGCTCATGGCTGTAATCCCAGCACTTTGGGAGCCGTGGTGGGTGGATCACCTGAGGTCAGGAGTTCAAGACCACCCTGGCCAACCTGGTGAAACCCCTGTCTCCACTAAAAATATAAAAATTAGCCAGGTGTGATGGCAGTGCCTGTAACCCCAGCTACTTGGGAGGCAGAGGCAGGAGAATTGCTTGAACCCAGGAGATGAAGTTTGCTCTGAGCTGAGATCACACCACTGCACTGCACTCCAGCCTGGGCTATAGAATAAGACTATGTTTGAAAAAAAAAACAAGAAGGAGAAGAAAGAGGAGGACTGGACTGAGCCAGATACAGCTGAGTTCAAAGGGCTGACCCTTTCCTATTTATTGACCTTGCAGCCTTGGGTGTCTCTCGTTTACTCTAACTGCATTTTCCCAATTGAAATGGGAAAATTGACCTCTGCTTCCTCCATCTCGAGGGCGATTGAGAGGCTGGCAGCAGTGAATGGGACCATGAAATCTGGCACCTCTGAAAGTCTTGCCTCCCATGAGGAGCCATTGGCATAGAGGAGACCAAACCTGGGTCAGGGGGGCAAGGCCAGGGAACCCTGGCCAGACCCTCAAGGGTCCAGTCTCCATCCCCGGAAGGTGGAAGGCTGCAGAAAACCTTCCCCTCCTCTCTTCCATCCTTTCTCCAGCGACACAGCAACCTAGAGAGGTCTGCACACATAGGTAAAATGGATACTTAGGAAAACTAATATAGGAGTTATTAAGAAATAATTTTTAGGCAGATAGTAAGGGTAAAGGTTCTCCAAGGAAATTTCTCTGCAATTAAAAGCACCCCTTCGAACTATCTCTTTTCTTTTCTTTTTTTTTTTTCTTTTTTTGAGACAGATTCTTACTCTGTCACCTGGGCTGGAGAGCAGTGACATGATCTTGGCTCACTGTAACCTCTGCTTCCTGGGTTCAAGGAATCTCCTGCCTCGGCCTCCCGAGTAGCTGGGATTACAGGGGCACACCACCATGGCCTGACTAATTTTTGCATTTTTAGTAGAGACAGGGTTTCACCATGTTGGCCAGGATGGTTTCGAACTCCTGACCTCGTGATCCACCCGCCTCAGCTTCCCAAAGTGCTGGGCTTACAGGCGCAAGCCACCGCACCCTGCCACCATCTCTTTTCTGACAGAAAAAGGCTGCTTAAAGATCCCGGCTGGCAAGCCTTGATATGCAAATGCCAGCCATTAGAAATTGGGTTCACTCATGTGGTGATTCCTGCTGTCTATTCCTTGTCACCAGGTGTACCAAGTGTCATGGCCACCTCCAGGTAACACCATGTGTTCAGAACATCCTGGTGACCTACATTTGCATATTAAAGAGGTAAGGTGGGAGGGCCAGGTTTTTTTCAGACTATGTAAATGACACACCTGGTCAGACCAATCCCTGGGCCCTATGGAAACCAGATACCACCTCCTCTCGCCTCCTCATATAAGCAGCCACTTTTTGCCAAACGGGGTTTTCTCTTCGTTCAAATCCCCCCTCCCTTTGTCTTTGTATGGAGGAGCCATTTTCTTCTTACTTCTTTCTTGCCTGTTAAACTTTTTCCTCCTTAAAACCACTGCATGTGTTTTCGTGCTGTTAATCCTATTGGCACAAGACCAAGAACCCTGGAGTTCCTCCAGTCATTGGAGCGGTATAAAAACTACAAAGGAAAATAACAGTGATAACCATAAAAGTTTAAGGAGTGGCCAGGCCAGGTGGCTCACCCCTGTAATCCCAGCACTTTGGGAGGCCAACGCGGGCGGATCACAAGGTTAGGAGATTGAGACCATCCTGGCCAACATGGTGAAATCCCACCTCTACTGAAAATACAAAAATTAGCCGGGCGTGGTGGCCTGCACCTATGATACCAGCTACTCGGGAGGC
Source organism: Plecturocebus donacophilus (assembly GCA_004027715.1). NCBI lineage: Eukaryota > Metazoa > Chordata > Mammalia > Primates > Pitheciidae > Plecturocebus > Plecturocebus donacophilus. Next base: position 123,657 of record PVKP010002132.1, on the reverse strand, counting down.
TGAGGCAGGGGAATCGCTTGAACCCTGAGGGGCGGAGGTTGCCGTGAGCTGAGATTTCGCCACTGCACTCCAGCCTGACAACAGAGGGAGGCTCCCCCATCTAAAAAAAAAAAAAAAAAAAAAAAACTAAGGAGAGAGGGAGAACATACTTGTCACTTGCAAGTGTCAAGTGTCTGCTTCTGGGATACTGGCAATGTTCACCCTTGACCTAGATGATGGTTACATGGGTGTTGGCTTTATAAGTACAGTAAGTCCTCACTTAATGTCCTTTTAGTTTTTTTCAGACTGCAGTTAGAAGTGAAAGGACACACCACAGGTCCTCAAATATCATTTCAATCAATGTCGTCATTTCGTTATAATGTTGATAAGAAAGGAAACATGGTTTCCTTATAGGTCATTTCATTTAAAGTCAGTTTTCAAACATCTGTTGACAACATTAAGAACTCACTGTATTCATTGCACTAGATTTTGTCTTAGGCAGTTTTCTATCGGTGATATAATTCACAGTGGGAGAAAAAGATCCAATCACGTCTCTTCTCACCTTCTTAAGACTCTCCCACTGTTTCAGTTGCTTCCCTTTGTAGAGGGTCAAAGGGCACACACACAAGGCAGAGATGTTTAAACAGTAGAACTGACAGACGTAGCCTGTGGTTGACTGGGGGAGGCGGGGGCGAGAAGAAAAGGGGATGTTGAAGCTGATGCCAGGGGGGTTAGTTTCCCTGCTGAGAAGAATGAGGACTCACTCCAGGTCTGTGCCTGGGCTTGGGCCACAGGGTTCAGACGGATGCTGCAGAATCCCTTTGGTCCCAGTCTTAATTCATTTTCTGTTCTTATAACTGAACACCCCAGACTGCATGATTTATTTTTTTAAAAAAAGACATTTATGTAGCTCATGGTTCTGGAGGCTGCGAAATCCAAGAGCATGGTGCTGGCATCTGGTGAGGGCCTTCTTACTGCGTCATAGCATGGTGGGAGGCATCCCACAGTGAGAGGACAAGAGCATGCACATCAGCTCAGGTCTCTCTACTTCTTCTTGTAAAGCCTCTAATCCCATCATGGGCCCTACTATGATGATGTCGTCTCATCCTAATTACCCTCCAAAGACCCCACCCATAATGTCATCCACATATGAATTTGAGGATTCAGTTTCCAACAAATGAGCTGAGATCATGCCATTGCACTCTGGCCTGGGCAATAAGAGCAAAACTCCATCTAAATAACAACAACAACAAATAGCAGCTCCGAAACCAGTCTCCTCATGGACTTTATTAAAATGCCACTCCAGTAATCTACTGCCCTCTTAAAATTCAGCAGAGTTGCTGCCACCTTCAGGACAAATTTTAAACTCCTTCTCTGGCCTACAGACCCTGTGTGTTGCCACCCTATCCCCTACCCTCAGCCCCTGATCTCAGCCCTACCTATTTTGCCCAGGCTTTCCCCAGTCCTAACACTTGACAATGCTCCAGACTCCCAACAGTGGCCCACCAGCTCCTCACCTAAAACACCACACATTCAGGGAAGACAACCCTGACCTCCAGCTCCAGTCACTTTTCTCCATCTCCCTTATGCCCTCTCACTTCTCCCTAGCACTTCACATTCATGATATTTCGCACAATTGTAATAGTTTACAATGATGTGTTTAATTTCTATGTCTTCCATCACATTGACAGTTCCAGGAGGTCAAGGAAACTGGTGGAATCTTTGCTCTTGGACAAAGAGCCCCTGGAGAGCAGGGCGGCTGGAGCTCCTCCTTCGTCCCCATCCCCAACAGAGGCAAGGGTGATGCTGGATTAAGCCTCTGCTAGGAACAAGTGGTTGGTTTTTCCTCTTTATCAAGAACAGAAGTCCCTGTACCAACATCTGGACTAGGAGCCTGTTTCCCCTGAGTACAGCCTCCTTCCCTCCCTCCAGCCACTACTCCATGGAAGGCAAAAGGGAAAAGCTTCTCATTCAGAAGAAAATGTCTCTTCCTTCTTTACTTGTTGCCATGGAGACAGCTCTTCATTAACCTGGCCTGCCAGTTATCCTGAGTGAGGGAAGAGGGTGGAAAGCTCCAAGCAGGGAGGGCGTCTTTATGCATACATGCTTGCATTGTTTCATCCCAGATACTCAATGAAGCTATGTCATCTAAGGGTAAGGATTCAGGATTTGAAGTCAGACACTGGTTTTAAGCTTCAGTCCTGACATTCCACACAATCTTGGACCAGATATTTCACCTAGCTGCATTCCCACTTTTGTCACCTGCAATGGAAATAAAAATAGTACCTGTTTCATAGAATTGCTTGAGGATTAAGAAAGAAGAGAAAATAAATGCACTTAGCAGAGCATCTGACACATGGTGAGGACTCAAAAAATATAAGCTATTATTACGGATGCCTGTGACATGACAGGCACTGGAGAGACAATTGTGGTAAGACACTCCAGTTAGAGAGACTTTGCTTGTTTCTGTTTCACCTTCATGGAGTCTTCCCCACACTTTCAACCTAGTTTTCATAGAAACAACAACTCTTACCCCTTGTATTTCGTTGGTAAAAGATATTAATTAAACTCCTTAATTACAGTAACAAATGCAACTGTTGTAAACAGGTTTGAAAGCAAGCATTTCTGACTCTTGATAAACAACGTCACTGTAGTAACAAAGTGAACAGGCAGACTAGAGCAGTGTTTTGCAAACCACAACCCATACCCCATTAGTGACCCTTGTAAAATAAATGTAGTGGGTTGTAACCATCAAGGTTATTTTTTTATTTTTTATGAAATAGAAAATAAAATCTCAGAGCATATCATACATAGTCAAGTATTGTGTCATGAAATTTTTGTTTCAGTTCATATGTGTGTGTATGTGCTGGGTCTCTTATACTGAATGCTTGCTCCTTAAACATGCTGTTCTCTCAGTCAAGAACACACACACACACACACACACACACACACACTCTCTCTCTCTCTCTCTCTCTCTCTCTCTCTTCTCTTTGCCTGGTTAACTCATTCTCTTGGTCTCAGCTTTAAATAACATAAGTTGTGCATAGTTCTTTGATTACTGTTTATTTGACCATTCATGTCTGTATCTCCCCACACACTAGATCTGAGCTCTGTGAGGGTAAGGAATGCACCTACATTGTTGACCTTTGTGGCCCATTTTTTAGCACAGTGCTTAATCCATCACAGGAACCTATTTGTTACAATTTGGAAAGACATGAGAGAGGGAATATGGGGGAGGAGAAGGAGAATCAAGGAGACCAGGATGACTTTAGCTAGGGTACGTAGATCTAAGATGCCTGCAGCACCCAAGAGGAGATGAGGCCCAGGAGGTAGTTGGCTATATATGTCAGATGAGAGGCCCAAGCTGGGGTTGGAGGTATTAGGGGCTGAGAAAGGGCAGTGTGGTATGGTGGTTAGGCACAGACACCCTAGTCCTAGACTGATGAAGTTTGAATCCTTAGCTCTGGTGTAGACTATCTGAGTGAAATTTGGGCCCAATCAAATTCTCTATTCTCAGTTTCCTTATCAAGTGTAGGTACAATGAGGATGTTAGTACATTTTCTGTTGCTATAACGGAATACCACAGACTGCATAATTTATAAAGAAAAGACACTTATTTAGCTTATGGTCTGGAGGATGGGAAGTCCAAGAGCATAGCACTGTCATCTGGTCGGCATCTGGTAAGGGCCTTCTTGCTGTGTTGTACATAACATGGCAGAAGGCATTGCATGGTTAGAGGGCAAAAGTGTGCCTGTCAGCTCAGGTCACTCTTCCCCTTCTTTTAAAGCTATCAGTACCATCATGGGGGCCCCACCCTGTTTGACTTTTTTTTTTTTTTTTTTTTTGAGATAGAGTTTTTGCCCTTGTCACCCAGGCCGGAGTGCAATGGCATGATCTTGGCTCACTGCAGCCTCTGCCTCCCAGGTTCAAGCGATTCTCCTGCCTCAGCTCCCCGAGTAACTGAGATTACAGGCATGCACCACCACACCCAGCTAATTTTTTTGTATTATTAGTAGAGACAGGGTTTCACCAAGTTGGCCAAGGTAATCTTGAACTCCTGACCTCAAGTGATCCACATGCCTTGGCCTCCCAAAGTGCTGAAATTATAGGCATAAGCCATCACCTCGGCCACTGTTTGCTCTTATCTAATGCTAATTACGTCTCAAGGGCCTCACCTCATTAACATACTAAGCACTGAGAATGGTAGGTGGGAGGAAGGAATAGGAGAGCTTTGTTAAAAGATACAAAGTTACAGCTAAACAGGCGTAATTAGCTTAGTATTCTATAGCACTGTGGGATGACTAGAGTCATCTAGTCATGATGACTAGAGTGAACAATAATACATAGTTTCAAATAGCTAAAAGGAAGATATTGACTGTTCCCAACACAGAAAAATGATAATGTTTGAGATGATGAATATGCCAGTTGCCCAGATCTGATCACTCTACATTATAAGTATCAAAGCATCACTATGTGCCCCATAAATGTTTAATTACTACCTGTCAATTTTTAAAATTTTTTAAAGAAAATTACAAAGTAGCTCATACTTACAAAATACTATATGTACAGGTATATGTATACACACATATATAAAGTGATACATATAAAATTATATACATATATGATTTACAGAATAATAAAGGCTGGGCAAGGTGCCTCATGCTTGAAATCCCAGCACTCTGGGAGGCCAAGGCAGGACTGCTTGAGCCCAGGGGTTTGAGACTGCAGTGAGCCATGATTGCACCACCGCATGCCAGCCTGGACAACAGAGCAAGATCCTGTCTAAAAGCGGGTAAAAAAGAAGAAAGTAAACATCCATGTGGCTACCACCCAGCCTACAAAGTGGAACATTACCTTTGAAGTCCTTTGAGCCCTTTCCTCAGTACATCCTCTTCCCCTGCCACCCTTCCAAAAATGACTACCTATTTTATTTTGGTGCTTACAATTCCTTTGCTTTCCGTAATAACTTTGTCCACAAATGTGTCTGTATATTCCTAAACCATATTGTTTAGTTTTTTGCTTTTGAACTTACATGGTGTCATACTCTGTCTGCATATTGCTTTTTTTTTAATCTAACATGATATTTCTGATACTCACCTAAGTTGGGAACGGTAGGTGGGAGGAAGGAATAGGAGAGATGTGTTAAAAGATACAAAGTTACAGCTAAACAGGAGTGACCTGGTTACAATTCACTTATTTTTCAGTTCTGTATAATACACTATAATTTGAATAAGTAACAATTTATATGTCTAAAAAATGCCACCCATATATGAATTTGAGCATTATATTTCCAACACTTGAAATTTGAGGGACACAGTCCAACCATAGCAGAGGGTCAGATGAGTTAATAAACTGTTTGAAACACCAGGACCTGTGCATACTAAGTGTCATATACACATCATCCTTATCATCATCCTTTGGGGGGAAATCACTGAGGCCAAAGTGGGTGAGACCACCCAGAAATGAAGAGGGTTGAAGACAGAGCCTCAAGGAACCATCCTCTCTGGCTCTTGTGCGGAAGAAGTAACAAAGAAACCAACGGGGGAGTGGGCGGCGCCGCTTTGAGGTCACCGAAAGAAGGATGAGTTGGAGGGAGCTTTATAATAGCTTATGTTGTTTGGATGCTAAGGAGAGGAGAGGCAGGCATTCCGCTGGAGGGAGGGAGGGATGCGTGGGCAGGGAGCCGGGTGGGCGGGGGCAGGGCAGACGGGTACCCGCTGGGCTCTCCCCACTTCCAGGACGCTTTTTCTAAGAGGGCGGAGCGTGGATGGAGAGTACGGGGAACTCAGAGAGGGGCAGTGTCCTGTCACAGGAAGGGAGGATCAGGAGGGAAATTTGAAAAAAAAGTCTCTGGAAAACCCAGGGCTCCGCGCTGCCAGCCCCTGGCTCTTTCTGAAAGAACCACTGAGCAAGAAGGAAAAGCCAGGCCCCTTGGCTGGATGGGCGGGGGTCCCTGCCGGCTGCGGGGCCTGGAGCCTGAGCCAGGAGGTCTCGGTGGCTGGACCTCCGCCTCCACGCCATGGGTCAGAGCTGCCTGGACCTGTGCGCGCTCCAGGGAGGGGATCCGGCGTGCGATGGGCTGGGCTGGGCCCGCGAGGGCGGCGGCGCGGGCTGGACGCAGGATACAAAGCCGGGAGCCACCAGGCAGAAGGCCGGGCGGGGGCCAGAGCAATGAATGGGGACGCCTGGGCCAATCCGAGCGCAGCATCTGCAGTCGCAAGAGAGAGAGCCAATCGGATGCCCGGCGCAGCGGCAGGGCCGGGGACGCAGCCAATCAGCTGTGAGGACGGGCCGGGGCGGAGCCGCGCAGAGTTTCAAATCGGCTGCAGTGGGTGAGAAGCAGCTGTGCTCGGGTGTGATCAGCGTTGGTGTCGGGTGAGTGCGGGCGGGACCTTCTGCTCAGTGCAGAAGTCGGGTGGGGCTTCTGCTCAGAGCAGGAGGGCCTCAGGTTCGGACATGCACGGCGTGGGGGTGCGTCTGGGTACCTCAAGCGTCGGATCGGAATGAGGGGGCGTCTGATGGGAAGGCCGGGGTCTGGGCACGTGTGCGTTGGGTCTGGCCGAGCTGGTGAAGGAGATGGTAACCGTGTCCTGGGCCCAGCGCTGAGAATCGGTTGTGGAATGTCCTGATCCTGCCTCCCCTCCTCTCCTGAGGCAGAGAGAGGAAGGAGATTGGGATGAAAAGACAGCTGTTTTGGAAACTTGAAGTGCAGGACAGCAGAAATGCGGCTGACCCTAGACCCCTCTTCGAGGAAGCATCTTCCTTTCTGCACCCACACTTGCCAACTCCCCCACCACCCTGCTGCATCCCATCTCCTCCCCTGTGCCAGGGTCTCTGTGGGGCCTGGGAATAGGGATGGGAAATGCCTTGCTGACCTGCTTTTTGCCCTCCTCCCCAGGGTGTAGTGGGCAGAAAAGACTTGGCCAGGCAGATGGCTTCTCGGTGGCAGAGCATGGGGACCTCCGTGCGCCGGAGATCTCTCCGGCACCAGGAGCAACTGGAGGACAGCAAGGAGCTGCAGCCGGTGGCCAGCCATCAGGAGACCTCCTCCCGGGCCCTGGGGTCCCTGTGCAGACAGTTCCAAAGGAGGCTGCCCCTGAAAGCCGTCAACCTCAACCTCCGCGCAGGCCCCTCCTGGAAACGCCTGGAAACCCCAGAGCCAGGGCAGCAGGGCCTCCAGGCAGCAGCTCGCTCAGCTAAGAGTGCCTTGGGTGCCATGTCCCAGGTAATGCCGACAATACTAACCATCTTTTTTATGAAGGGTTTCCTTGGTGCCAGACAGCTCCTGCCTTCAAAGAGCCTCCAAGAATATAGACTCAATGAAGACAGGGACTTTGGTTAGTTCACTGCTGTTTCCCCAGCACCCCAAATAGTTCCTGGCATGTATAGGTGCTCAACAAATAGTTGAATGAATGAATGAATGAAAGCATGTCTTGGAGGAAACAGATGCTCATACTACCAGGTGATAAGAGCTGTACGTGATAGGAAATTGCAAGCAAGTGGCCAATAACGAGGGCTCACCAAACGCAAGCTTAGTCGGTGAAGGCTTCCCAGAGGAGGTAACTCCAGAGTTCACCCAGGGAAGCAAAGGTCAAGGGGTATTTAAGGCAGGGGAAACAGTGCAAGTCTAGGCCTGGAGCTGAGGGAAAACAAGATTGCCCTCTCAGCTGTGGACTCCTGAGGAGAGCCAGAATTTTAGTCTGGGAATGAGCAAAGGACACAAGGCAAGGTAGAGCAGGGGGAAAGGATATAAAGGAGCTTAGACTCTCCTGGGAGTGATCAGGAGTCCCTAGGATTCTAAAACAATGGAAAGTCTGGTCCAATTAGCATATTAGAATTTGCCCTTTAGCTACATGATGGAGAAGGGAATGGAAGCAGAGAAGCGCCTGAAGGGGCCTAAGGGTCTGGACTTGCAGGGGAAAAACTTCAGGAACTGCCTAGAAGGTTGATTAGAGGGGATTTGCTGTGAAATGAGAGGTGCTGACAGGAAGACATCCTTATATTGGATGTAAGTGTCTAAGGGCCCTTTAAGGGATGCATCTTTCAACCCAGAGCTGGAGGTGTAGAGGGGTCACTTAGAAAGGACAGAAGCCATTAGGATGAATAGACCTTTAGCGAGAGGACTGGAGGCTGCAGAGGTTTCTCTTTGGTGTCTCATTGGGAATTCTGAAGATGAGGGGAGAGGGTGGCTGTTTCTAGACCTTCTGCAGAGAGCTCTCTGAGCCAAATGTTAGTTCTTATTTGGAAACTTTTTTTTTCTTTTGAGATGGAGTTTCGCTCTGTTGCCCAGGCTGGAGTGCGGTGGCGTGATCTCAGCTCATTGCAACCCCTGCCTCCCGGGTTCAAGTGATTCTCCTGCCTCAGCCTCCTGAGTAGCTGGGATTACAGGTTTGTGCCACCACTCCTGGCTAATTTTTCTGTATTTTTAGTAGAGATGGGGTTTCACCATGTTAACCAGGCTGGTCTCAATCTCCTAACTGCGTGATCCACCCAAATGCTCTTTTGGTATGCCGGGGGTGGTAGGCAGGGTGGCCTGCTCTTCTCTGGGGCCCTCCCCTACAGTCATTGGGTCAATCTGTGTCTGGAAGGAGAGTTAGACAAACAGGCTCCATGCACTAGGGGGGTCATCCTGCTGTTGACTGCTGCTGTCATATCCAGAAGCTCTGAGCTGGGTCCCTGCCATGGACTCATTCCACGAGAAGTCGTTCACATCCCTCACCCTGGAGACTAACAGCAGCCTGTATTTACGGGACAGTTGGTGGGTCTAGGGGTGGTGGTAGCTCACCCTTGTTTTTTGTTTTTTCAAGACAGGGTCTCACTCTGTTGCCCAGGCTGGAGTGCAGTGGCATGATCTCAGTTCACTGCAACACTGCAACCTCTGCCTCCTGGGTTCAAGGGATTCTGGGATTACAGGTGCCCGCCAACATGCCCAGCTAATTTTTTTGGATTTTTAGTAGAGATAGTGTTTTACCACATTGGCCAGACTGGTCTCCAACTCCTGACCTCAGATGATCTGCCTGCCTTGGCCTCCCAAAGTGCTGGGATTAAAGGCATGAGCCACCACACCCAGCCTCACCCTTGGTTTTGTCTGTGCTAACCTTTCCATTTGCCTATTCCAGAGAATCCAGGAGTCCTGCCAAAGTGGCACCAAGTGGCTGGTGGAGACCCAGGTGAAGGCCAGGAGGAGGAAGAGAGGGGCACAGAAGGGCAGTGGATGCCCAACTCACAGCCTGAGCCAGAAGAGCACCCGGCTGTCTGGAGCCACCCCTGCCCACTCACCCACAGACCCCTGGGAGAAGGAGCATCACTGCCTCTCTGCCCGGATGGGCTCATGTGCCCACCCATTACGGCGGCCGAGGAGGGAGGCAGCCTTCCGGAGCCCCTACTCCTCTACAGAGCCCCTCTGCTCTCCCAGGCAAGTGGGACAGCTCCTCACCCTGGGGCTGGTGGCCTTTTAGCCTGGGCACAATCCCTGCTCTCTGACTTCCTAGACACTAACTGGGCCCCAGGGGCTTCTGGGCACCTCCAGAGTGGCTACCTGGAGCCAGGGGCACCCTGAGTAGAGTCACAGCATGTAATTATTATTCTTATTGTTAACTGTGTATCCTGCTTTAGCAGAGATCCAGCGAATGTATTTGTTCATTAGAAAAGGAGACAACAGGATGGGCACAGTGGCTCACACCTGTCATCCCAGCACTTTGGGAGGCCGAGGAAGGTGGATCACCTGAGGTCAGGAGTCGGTGACCAGCCTGGCCAACATGGTGAAACCCCATCTCTACTAAAAACAAAATAAGCCAGGCGTGATGGTACACGCTTGTAATCCCAGCTACTTGGGAGGCTGAGGCAGGAGAATCGCTTGAATCTGGGAGGCAGAGGTTGCAGTGAGCTATCACACCACTGCACTCCAGCCTGGGTGGCAGAGTGAGACTCCATCTCAAAAAAAGAAAAAACAAAACAACAACTAGATTCCTAAGGGTTTTATTTCAACTTTCCAGCTGAGTTACGGGGGAAAGGTAGTGTGCTAGTTAAGGCTGTGTAGTAGCTTTGGGCTGTTGGATTTTTCCCTACATTTCTTTGAGGGCTAACATCTTTCTTGAGTCTCATAGGAAGCTTGAGCTGTGATTAAGGCAGGTTCTGTTTGTCCCATTTGACAGGTAAGGAAATGGAGGTCCGGAGGGGTTTGGTGATTAGCACAGGGAACATCCTGTAGGAAGTCGAAGAGTAAAGCCTGAGGTCCAGATCATCTGGATGTTCTGCCCCACACGTCAAGCTGGCCTGCCCTGCAGAATCTTCTAGTTCTCAGGCCCAGAAAGTGGCCCAGCGCGGGGTAGGGGGTGAAGCTCATCCCAGTCCGCAGACCCTAGCTAGCTTCCTGTTCCCATCTCAGGGCTCCCAGGGAAGGCTGCCTACCCGCCACCCTTGCGTCGTGGCAGGTGGTCACCAGGATGCGTGACTGGATAAGTCACCAGGATAAGTGACTGGGTGGTTTTGCACAGTGAAGGAGCAAACCTGGAGGCTAAAATAAGGCTCATGAACACTTCAAAAATACTCTCCACATCTGTATTCTGACCCAGTTCTGCCCCCAGAGCTCGTGAGGGACCTGAGACAATCAATCCTTCAGGACCTTAGTTTCCTTGTCTGTAAAGGAAGAGCTGAGCTGAGCTCTGACACAATCACAGCCACCCAAGCCTCTTAGTGAGCCCAAAAGCAAGTTTTGATGCTACCTGGAGGGCTGGGGCTCAGTTTCCAAGGGGGGAAACTGCAAAACCCCTTGCCCATGACCTCGGCCTCATGGATCTTGATCTCTCTGTTCTTTGCTCTGAGATCACTTCCTGGAGTGAGGGTCTGGAGTGAAGCCCAGCCCGCAAGGGTCATCCGGGCCCACAGACCAGACCCTGGTACGAGCCCCGCCAGGGGTTTCCAACTGGTCCCTGGTGTGGGTTTTTCTTTCATTCAGTGAGTCTGACAGTGACCTAGAGCCTGTGGGGGCGGGAATTCAGCACCTCCAGAAGCTGTCCCAAGAGCTAGATGAAGCCATCACGGCAGAAGAAAGGTGAGTTGGCATCCCATGCGTCAAAGTGAAATGGCCGGAAGGGCCCCCCCAGCTATCTTCGCAGGCAGGCGCTGGTTTTGCTCCGACCTGCTGTGTGACTCTGGCCAGTCTCTGCCCCTCTCTGGGCCTCAGTCTCCCTTATCTCAAACACAAAAAGAGATAAAAACCTGGACTGGAGTGATGGTAAAGGATGCACCCTGAATGTGGTCTTCTGGGTCTTGGGCCCCCACATTTGTCCATCACTTGGAGCCTCTCATGTGGCTGGTTCCATTCCTGAAAAGCCTGCCCTTCCTCCAGAACTCTCCATGGCTCCTCTGTGCCCTCCCTGCCTATGGAATTGGGAAAAGCAACATGACTGCTATGGAGTTCCTGGTCTGTCCGCTCATGACCCCATCCTGGGGGCAGGGCCTCAGTTCTGGACGTCTGCTAACTTAGGGCTGTTTCCCCACTCCACTTGTATAATGGCCGTGATGGGCTCTAAGGCTGGGTCTGATCTCATTTAGCCTAGACTGGGAGGGCCGTCTCAGAGCCCACCACACACAGTGGCATCCATCCCTCCCCTTCTCTCTAGTGGTGACATCGTCTCTCTCATTCATGACTGAGGAAGTGCCTGCAGGTAATGCCCACCCCCCGAGATCTTTCTCACTGTCCTCCACCTTACGCATGAGCAAGTTAAAGAACAAGCCCACAGACCTAATGGGCACAGCAGAGTCGGTAGTATCTGCCTGCTACTTGAGGTCAGAGCTAACCTGACTGACCCCCATCACTAACTGAGCATGATGGGGGCCCCGAGTAGCTACAGCCGCCTTCCAGCACCTCCCACCCTGCAGTAAGCAGGGAAGGCATCCCTGCTTCTCCTACCTGGGGCACAGTGAGGGGCACAAAGGCAGCTCTGTCTTGTAGGAAACAAGCCCTGTCTGACCGCCAAGGCTTCACACCCAAGGATGTCTGTGCTTCCTCATGCATTTCCTGGAGGAAGTCCCCAGGAGTCATCAGTACCCCTGGGCCCCTGCTAACGAGGACCTAACAAGGGGCCTGGAGCCCCCCTGCTCCGGCCACATCTGGACTCATTGGCGACTGCCAGCCATAGCCTGAGAGTGTCTTGGGGAGAGTGTCTTGCAGAGGTGGGGAGAACTGTACCTTCTGCTTTCCCAGGGGACTCTTGAGCTTAGAAACTCATTATACACCTGACTTTGAGCTTTGTATTTGCCTTATCTGTAACATGAAGTGCTAGCATCCGATGTCTGAGAGCTCTTAGCCGTGTACCCAGGTATCTGGTTTTGGGGGAGTCATCTGCAGAGTCATTCACCATCTGTGTTTCCGGTGCCAAGGACTCTTGGGGGCCCCACTCTCATCCCTACTTTTCCTACCAGGGACTCAGAGGAAGGCACAGGAGATATTTCCAGGCTTAAGACCCTGGGCTCACAGGTACCTATTTCTATGCTCGATGCAGAGTGCTGTGGGTATGCTGGGAGGGGTAGCCTGTTCAAGAGCAATTTCTGCCCTTTGTAAATTATTTAAGAAACCTGCTTTGTCATTTTATTAGAAAGAAACCAGCGTGTGACTTTCCTAGATAACACTGCTTTCTCATAATAAAGACTGTTTGCCTTTGACATCTGTTCCCTTTCACTGCCAACCTCCAACGTCCCCCGCCCTCCCACACTACTCTATGCTATAGATTTGTGGTTTGGGGTCTGGTCCTCATCTACCTCTGCTCCCAGCCAGCCTGCCCCCCAGTTCCACCCCAAGGAGAACATGTATAAGGGGAAAGGTTTCTCAACTTTGTTTAGAGCAAAACACATTGTAAAGGCAAATAAGGTTTTTATTTAAGTGACAACGTTTGAGAGCTAAAAACCAGCTCAACATCAAAATCAAGACCAGTTGTAAAAATCTTTTAACTCCATAATGCTGTTTTTGTTTTGTTAGAAATCTGGTATCTTACATTAGCGTTTCTAACGGATTTTGTACAAGGCAGCCATAAAGAATATAATAAACCTTTTTCACCACGGAACCATCTGTCACAGATAATACTGAAAGTTACACACTTAGGAACAGTCAGACCACAGACAAGGTCAGGCTGGCTGCCACCACCAAGTAAACAAAGAGAAAAGGACAGTGGGGTCCGAGGGTGGGGGTCCCTGTGCACAAGTCGCCCTCCTCTGGCCTGCCCCTCCTTGGTGTCACCTGCTTCTCCTTTGCCCCAAAGAGGGTGGAGTCAAATTCAGTTTTCCTCCCAAGTGCCTGTTTCTCAACAAGGAGAGCAGAACCCAGGTCAGGCATCGGGGCTTGGACTTAACTCTGTGGTTTTTAAGAAAGTTCCCCTAAGCCTAGAAGGAAAGGAAGGAGGGAATGTTTCTTTTGGCTGAGCCAAAAGACAATAGGTTTCCAGGGCACTTGGCACCCAAACCCCCCAAGATGGGATTCGGTGGGAAAGTTGGTTGTTTAAGGCGGGGTCAGGGCCCCTCTCCTGGGGCTGCACTTGGGCTGGGTGGGAGAGTGAGGATGCAGAAGACTCTCGGGCCTCATGAACGACTTCAGGGCACAGCTATGGGTCCCAAAGGGGTAAAACTACAGTTTAAAAACCATGAGATCCAGCCTCGCCTCTTCCAGAGCACCCACTGCCGCAAATCTCTGGAATACTAGAATTCAAACACATTTGTTTGCTGTCGCCCAGCACCCAGACAAGAGGGCCGTTCATCCCAATGTGTGAAAGGAGTCTGCTTTTTAAAAAAGTATTTTACAGAGCCCACGGGAGCCATTGCGATCTTAGGAAAAACAACCCATGATGCTGGAAGAGCAGGTCCTGGGCTAAGGATGCACCCTGAACCCCAACAGGGCAAATGGTAAAGGAAGGTGGCAGGCAGGCCCTCGGCCACGACAGTCGCTGGATCGGGAAGAACAAACATGCCAAGAAAGAAACAAGGAGCTTTGGTAAGGCGGGAAGATCTGGCCCAGCTGCTGGAAAGCAGGCATACCAGAAGCTAGAAAGATTCTCTAGAACACAGCTGGATTGGGGATCACAGAACTACTCAAGGAGAGGCAGCGGCACCCCCTCCAGAGAACAACACAACTTGGTTCTTTTTTTCTCCAACTTCACTTGACAGACAAAACCGAACAAACCACCAGGATAGAAAGTGCATATATGCATTACACAGTTGCCGTGAAAGCTGTACTGAAACATACGCTGTCTCACCACTACATAGAACCGCATGTACATACATTCACACACACCAACTACAGCTCCAACTGTGTTCACAATATCCCACTGTACACCATCAGCATCTCATGTGTGCATTGTCAGTCAAAGCGACAATCTTCCTACCTGCTTGGAGCCAGAGCTGCTTCCAAAAGGGGTGGTGGCCCTTCTGCTGGGTCCTGTGTCCCAGCTCTGACCCCCAGAGCCATAGAACCCGGGTCACACTAACTTCAAGTTCCCCAGGGATCCTGGCCCATGTGTGCTCACTCTTTCTGTCTTCCTTTCTCTCTCTGTCTCTCTCTCTCTCTACCCCAACCTCTCGCCTAGCCTGGGGTTCTCAGGGAAGAGGGAATCTAACTGGGAGCAAAGTAGCTCATACTAAGTATTTATCATTTTAGAGTAATCAGTGGCTTCTGCAAAAAGGAAACGGTAAGAGTTTTCAAGAATCCGACTGTCTGCCTAAGTTTAAATCAGGATATTTTTGGGAAGGATTAGGGTTGGGGTGACTATGCCATATGAGCTGGTGCCTTTGGAAAGCCAAGAACGGTGAAATGTTAAAGGGGGGATGGGCACCTATGAACAGCCAGGAGGCAGGACCATACAGGAGGCTGAGGCTGAGGCTGAGGCTGATCCGAACTCCTCCCCACAGACTCACCAGCAGCCCTGGGCTGGAGTGAAGGAGGCGGCGCCAGAAGTGGAGCAGAAGAGCTGGCAGACTGAAGACACATTTCTAGTGGAGAGAGCAGGGATGGGGGCTGGGAGCCCAGACCCCTCCAGCCCCAGGAGGGCACCCAGTTTGCCAGGCAATTCACAACGGTGGTGCCAGCTGCCCCCAACAGCAGCGTCATTGGCTGCATGGGAGCCAAGAGAGGTAGACACTGAGCAGAAGCGACACTGAGCTGACACAGATGCCTGCTGTGGATACAGACGTCTGAAATTGCTGGGACCGGCCTCAGAGGTGGCCCATGAAGGTTCAGAGGGCACCTGGGCAGCTCCACACCGCAGGTGTGGGCCTGGGCCAGGGAGTCTGGGGACCAGGGGATGCAGGAAACCAATGCCCAGGCCGAGGCTCAGCAGCAGGAGGGCCTGGGCCGGCTTTAGGGGCCCCAGAAGGGCCAAGACCTGCCGGCCTCAGGTGACTACCCAGGAGGAGAGTACGGGCACAAACTGAGCGGCAGGGGAAAGGGAAGAGAATACAACAGTTGGAGCCAAACTTCCAGGAACCCCTAGAACCCCAGAATCTCTGCTCTATGCCCCCAGGAGCCAAAAAGAATAAATGAGTCCTGGCAGAGCTGGGAGTAGGGGGAGCCAGATCCTTTGGCCGGAGATGGAGGTGGGTTGTCCCTGGGACACCCAGTTTGGGCATCAGTGCAAGGCAAACCAACTGTGCCTCTCCATGGAGTCGGGATCCCTTCCCAGCTGGCCCTGAGCAGCTCTTTTAGGAGCCCCTCCTTCTCCTTCCCAGCCCACCCAGACCCCGTCTCCCAGGCTGTGTGAAAGGCATGGGTCACAGGACACTCTGAGGGGTCCTTAGACCTGAAAAGCCTCAACGGGCCAAATTCCAGGACACGCTGGAGTCAAAGACCCACCCCAATCTCAGCTAGGGGATCCCTCCAATAACAGAAGGGGCCCAGAGAGGGCAAGCAACCAGCTCAGGGGCTCACAGCCAGCCCAGCTGAGCCAGAGCCCAAGGCTGCAGCCTCCCAAGGGAGGGCATGAGGCAGGGCTCCGGGAAGAGGAACTCCTGACCCCCAGGGCCACAGGGAAATGGTGAGGACACTTAGGACAAGGAGGGGTGGGGGGTTGGGGACAATAGACAGCCACAGGACAGACCGTCAGCACCAGACTCCACCTCCCCAGGGCTGTGGACAGAGACGGCATTAAGATCAGCCAGGGGATGCACTCACTCCCAGAAAGTGGCCATCTTGCCATAAGAGCGCCAACCCAAACAAGACCCAGGGCCACAGGGAGGGCGGGCACGCATGCCACTCATGCCTCCACCAACCAGCTGAGAAGCTGTGCCTGCCAGCAGCGCTGGGTCCCAGGGATGGGGCTGCCCCTTGAGGGCCTGCCCAGCTCACTGTGAAGCCTGGGGACTCAGGATGGTCTACTTTGCCCAAACGCTCCAGCTCCGGGCAAGCCTGCCCCCAGGATGACACAAACAAGAACCCTACTCGGGCATGCGGTCGCAGGCACATGGGAGGCCGCAGCGGCTGCAGGCTGCATCGAGACTCCTGGATCTCACCCCGTCGCAGCTCAGGGAGCCCCCGAGGCCGGGCAGGGTCCCTCCCCGCTCTGCTCGGACACTGCTGGACAGACACGGGAGGGAAAAAGCAGGAAAACGCCTGTGTCGGGGAGAGGGCCGCCCCTCCAGTCCCCACAGGCAGCCTGGTTGGGCGCCCCCTCCCTGCTCTGAGCACAGCCCGCCCCTCAGGGCACCGACTCGAACTTGGGGGGCCCACGTGCCCAGCTGAGCGCAGGCAGCGGCCGCTCGTGGTCCTTGTCGGACTCGGGCTGGCTCTGGGCCCGCTCGGGCTTGGGGTTGACGGCAGGCGGGTCGGGCTGCTGCACCGACATGGTTCTGCGCAGGTGGTTGCGCTTCCGCAGGAACTCCGGCTGCGCGTGGAGCCCGAAGCTGCCCTTGCGCAGGATCATACGTGAGTTGTTCTTCTTGGGGCGGGAGCGGTGGCTGGTCTCCAGCGCGGCCAGGTGTGCTGCGTAGCCCTCGCTCAGGAACTGCAGAGGGGGCGGGGCGGGGTGGGACAGGGCAGGGGAAGGAGAAGGAAGGGAAGAAGGGAGGGGAAAGGAGGGGAGGGGAGGAGAGGGGAGGTCTTGCTATGTTGCCAGGGCTAGCCTTGAACCCCTGGGCTCAAGCAATCCTCCTGCCTCTCAAAGCACTGGGGTCACAGGCATGAGCCACGGTGCTTGTCCTCTGGATTCTTGATGGTAGGGAAGCGCCCATCCTTGTCACTTGGCTGGCTAGAATCCTGCAAAGTCCCTCCCGTCATGCGGCCTCTCCATGCATATTGTCATTTTTCTGAGCTCCATGACTGCCCTCCTTGCTAGTCCTTCCGGCTGTGTCCAGAACCTCGCTACTCGATGTGTGGTCCATGGACTCCAGCAGCTTCACCAGCACCTGGCCCCTTGTTAGGCAGAACCTCAGGCCCCACCCCAGTCCGATGAAATCAAAATGTGCATGTCAACAAGATCCGCAGGTGATGCTCATGCACTTCAGAGTGTGAGTAGTGGGGCCTCTGAACTCCCAACTCCGAGACGCCACCATCTCCTGGCCCTCTACCCACAGTTCACTCTCAGGAACCATGCACTTGACATGCCCCAAAGGAAGGTCCCCTCCTTCCCTTCCCCCTGCTGTGATTCCAATACTGTCACCCCCTACATGGTCACCCAAGCCACAGACCAAGGCGCTGTCCTCTGCCTTCCCTTTCTCTCATCCTGCACATCTGATCTGTGCATACCAAATCCAATCCATCTCCCACCAAAAAATTCCTCTCAGACCCTCCGCTTTCTCTTCAACTCCCTCTCGGCTTTTCTTTCCACCTGCAGCCTGAGGGAGCTTCCTGAATCACATACCTGCTCATGCCCCTGTCCATCCCACCCTCTGACAGAGTCCCCACACAGGTCATCTCGGCTGCACTGACCATTCCAGCCCCCTCTCCACCCTCCCGGCTCACATCCCACGCAGCCAAGCTGAGTCACTGGCAGTTCCCAGAATATACATGTTCTCTGTCACCTCTTGACCCTGGCTTTGCTGCTGCCTCTGCCACAAATACTCTTCTCAATCTCAGGCCCTTCCTGGACCATTCCTTCAAATTCCCGAAATCCAGCCATGCCCTGGAGTCTGGGTTAGCGGCCCCTCTCCAGGGGCCACAATTCCCTGTGCTCCTCGTCATCCATCGTGGCACTTGCTACACTGTACTATCACCAACTGCAAATGTGTCCATCTTCCCACTACACGGAAGAATGCCTCATCTGACTCCACTTGGGATTTTCCCCTGCACCCAACACAGGTCCTGGCCCAACGCAGGCAGCCAGCAGTGTTTGTTGAATAAATGAATGAGGCAACGGGGGAATGAACAAATGAATGAATGAATGAATGATCCTCCATCCCTTTCCCTGACTTCCCTCCCAACTCCCCACCTCCAGCCCAGCCTCCACCCACCTGGCACTGGGTTTGGTACTTCTTGGTGGGCCGGCCCACGATGAAGATCTGGGAGGCTGGCAGGCCCAGCACACTGTAGACGGAGATGTCCTTCGTGGAGCCATAGGCCGCACTGATTCTGATGAAGCACTGAAATACAGGGCAGGCCACGGAGGGAGAGTGAGGCCAGTCTACCCCCTGGAAAGCCTTCCCAGGCCAACCCCAGGAAGGCCCTGCTTGAGGACCCTTTATGTGCACTCTGGTAGACTCCAAGCCATGGGACCACTCTGTGTCAGGAATGAACCCCTAGAGTGGCAACCCCTCCCTGCACCCAGGCCCAGCGCAGGGCTCTGCTGGTAAGCAGGCATGACCACATCATTTACTGACCCCCTCCCCTCCAGCAGCAGCACACTCCGGTTAAGGAACAATGAAGCAAAGTGTTTCTTTGTGGATAAGGAAATCAAGTTCCAGGTTTCTGGCTCACGGGGCCAGGACGGCAGGCTGGTTCTGCCTGGCTCCTGATCCTGTGCCGTGCACATTGCTCCACATTGGGGTTTGCCATTTGCCCAATGCCTCTCACGTGACCCTCCCAGAATCCCCAATTCAATTCAGACAACTACACAAGATCCGCCTTGCTCCAGGGGCACTTCCAGATCATTACCCTCTCCTCCCCTCCTGGGGATAAACCGGATCAAACTACCTCCTCCTGTGAGGTGCTGGCCCCCCAGCTGCCCCGCACTGTGTGCCTCCCCTCAATGTCATCCTCTTTTCTCCCAATCATGCTCTTCCCAAGCCACTGGAGACTTTGGTCCTGGGTCACAGCTTTCCTTCCTCCCAAGCCCCACCATCGCTGGGAGGATTCACAGTCCAAGTGACGTGAAGGACCTACCGCCTCCCACCCAGCCTTGCAGCTTCGCACCTTCTTTGACAGCAGTGGCCATCACTTCCAGGACCAAACTCAGAGCCTGCCCCTCAAACTGTGAAATTCCACATGTCCGCTCCACCCAGGGCTTCTGCCCCCACTCCCCTCCACTGGTCGCTTGTGTTTTCTGCAACACCCTCCTGCCTTGCCCCTTCCTCATCCTGAGGAACCCGTGGCATCCCGTGCCCTCTGCCTCGACCCCAGCGTCTCTCACCCCTTCATCCTCCTCCCACACCTGCCCCGCCAAATCTCAGCCCTGGAACTTTTCCACCAGCCACCTTGTCTGTTTGTACACACTGCCCACCGAGAGCTGCTAAAGAAACTTGCAGAGCCACACCGCTCTCACCTTCCATATTCTTCCTGTCTTTCCCTGGGACCTACCCCATTCAGCACTGACTGCCTTCAATGCTGAACCAAGGAGAGAGCTTCCTCAGCCTGCTGCCCCTCCCCTCAATGGTTGGTTTATTCTCAACTGGCCTTTGGCTCAGAGGATGGAGCAGCCTCTCTTCGTTGGTCCTTCCACCTTCTCACTCACCTGAGCTCACTCCTGTAACCTGGATCCTCCAGCTCTGGGGACCCTGCCTGCCTGCCTCATGAGCCTCCCAGCTGCAGCACCCCACACCCTTGGCAAGAGGGACACTGTCTCGTTGAACCCCTTTCCTCCGGACACCTGGAGCCTCTCTCTCCTGGCCCTCCTCCCCCTCTCACTCTCCTCCTGGTTCCTCAGCCACTCCTTGTCCTGCTCTCTAGGGCCCAGCACAGCCTCTTCTCATGCTTCACCTCCCCTCTGGGGCTCCACTGATCTGTGCCATGCATCTGTTTCCCAGTCTCCACCTGCAGCCCAGACCTCCCCTAAGCCATATCAGGTCCCATGGCCATAGCAGCCTTGACATATCCACAACCGAGCTCATCTCCATCTAGCCTGGTCCTCCTCTCATGTCCCCTCTTATTCACTCATTCATTCATTCATTCATTCTACCAGCAGTTATTGAGTCCCTACCATGGGACATCATCCCCCAAATCCAGAAGCTGTATTGGTGAGCAGAACGGACAGGCTCTGCCTCTATGGAGACCTTGGTCAGGTGTCAGCACCTGGATCCCTCCTGGTCACGCAGCGCAGGCATCTTCAGCTCCTCACTCCCTGCATCCCAGCCTCCCTGAGTCCTGACAATTCTACCTCCTAATCCTGTCCCTGCTTTTCTCTCCATCTTGTGGTCCCTGCCACCTGGATTATGGTCTTCCTGTCTTTTGCTTGGGCAACAGCTCCCTAACTGCCCTCCCAATCTGTTCTCCACATAGCCACCAATAGGATTGTTCTACAAGCCAAATTAGACACTGCTACTTCCCTGCTTTAAACTCTTCTATAGCTCCCTATTACCCTCAGCAGAGGGTTTATGATCTTGGCCTGGTTTCCAAGGTTTTCAGGATCTGCCAAGTTTGGGCCCCTGATGACCTCTGAGGGCTCAACTCCCACTTGTCCTGGGTCTAACCCTGCCCGCACTTAGCCCAATCCTGGATGCCTGCAGCTCTGAGAACGTCCCAAGCTCTGTCCTGCCTCTGTGCCTTTGCACAGGCTGTCTTATTGTCTAACCTGACAAACTCATCCTTCAAGACTCAGCTCAATTACCACCTTCTAGCAGCCTTCCTTGGCCCCCCTGGATAAACCCAAGTCCTTTCTCCTCTGTTTGCTCAAAGGGTCTTTTTCAACCACACACCAGTGGTTGTCAATTTACATGTCCTTCCTCCTATAGATCAGGGATTTGCCGACTTTCTCTCGGAAAGGCCAGATATTAAATGTCTCAGGCTTCGTTCGCACTGTGTCACCCTTACTCAATTCTGCTGTTGTATTGCAAAAAGCAATCATAGACAGTATGTAAACAGATGAGTTTAGCTGAGTTCCAATCACACTTTTTTATTTAGAGACACCGAAATGCATGTAATTTTCATGTCATAAAGTACCATCCTTTTGATTGTCTCCATCCATTCAGAATGGATGGAGACAATAGCTCACAATCACATCAAAACAGTCTGTGGGCTGGATTTGGTCATTGGTTGTCAACTCCTGCTTTGCTCTAGGTCAGGGATTCTCAAAATCTTGCTGTGCATCAGAATGCCCTGGAGAGCTTGTGAAAAGGTTCCTGAGCCCCTCCCCAGAGTTTCTGATTGAGTAGGTCTAAGGTGGTTATGGAGGAGGCGGGGCAGAGAATTTGCATTTCTGAGTTCCCAGGTGCTGCTAGAGGGAACCATAGCTCCAGGTCACGAAAAGAACATCCCCTGTTCTGTTTGTGTCTGCAGCCCCAACAAGCACAGAGTAAGGAACACAATTGACACGTAAATGTCCTTTGGATGAATGTCCAGATGTAGAGAGTCAGGAGAGAAAGGATGAAAGTCTGACTCAGATCTAGGGCAAGCCTCTGGATCCTCACCTTTCTCCTCTATCAGTGACGAGACTAATACCTACCTCTCAGGGCTGCTGGAGGACCTAGCGAGATCCAGGGGAATAGGCTTTGCAGACTGCACATCCATGAGGCCCCACCCGGGTGGAGGGAGGCGGGAGTGGTGGAGAGGATGGTCCGAAGGCAGGGTGTGGTGGGGAGGAGGGTCACGCTCTCAAGCCATGGAGCAGCCTTTGCCCCTGCCCCCGCCCCTGCCCCGAGCTGGACACTCACCTCCTGCATGAGGTTGCGCAGGAAGATGGCCTTCTGCCGCAGCGGGTCGTGCACCAGCCCATCGGAGAAGAAGATCATGCCCTGGGGAAAGTTGTGCTGGGACAGCCACGACACCACCCGCTGCTTCTGCATGTCGGGCCGCCCCGTGATGTAAAGGATCATGTAGCCCAGGTCCTGCCAGTGCCTGGCGAGACAGCATTAGGAGGATCCAGCCCCGCACAGCACAGGGCACCCAATGCCCAGAAACCCACCCTGCCCGCAGCTGCCCTCCTGAGACACCAGAGAGACAAGCCGGAGACATGCTGGAGAGAACATGGGGGACCCTGAATCCCCTCTCCGGGTTGAGCCCTGGACATCCCCCCTCAATGGCCCTGCAGGCGCCGCATGCCTATATCCAAACTCATCTCCTCACCCCTGCCCCCCTGCTCACGGCCACTTCGGAGCCAGAGACAGGTGCCTTTCCTTCCTCCCTGTTCCCTGTGCCTCCCTCCCTCCTCCTCCTCCAGGGAGCAAGCTTTATGGTTTCACCAGGCCAGGCTCTTTACCCTCCCCAGCCCTCTCACTGAAGCCATGCTTCTTCTCCTGAGCTCAGGCCCCATCTCTCTCTTGGGCCACTAGAAAAGCCTTCTGAGCAGCCTCTTTCCCTCCCCCACCGATCCTACCAGCATCTAACCTGAGCCATGCAACTGGGCAGATCACTCAGCCCTCCCCAGCCTCCCAGGGTTTCAGTGTTCCCATCTGTAAAATGGGTGTAATATTAACCACCCCGTTAGGTTGTCCTAAAGATGAAAGGAATTAATCCCAAACATGCATGGTGTGATGGTGTGTGGTGTGCTTGGCTTTATTATTATCCTCTGCAGTGTTTACATGGTGATTTCTGTACATCACAAATCTGACCCCAGCACTCCTTTGCCTAACAGCATCTCCAGGTCCCCAGGGCCCTGAGCCTCAAGGCCTCTCTCTGCCTCTGTGGCCATGTCCCTGCTCTGCCCTTGCATATGGGATCCTCCCAGCCCATCCAGAGCTGCTTTGCTGCCCCTGGACAGGCCCCTGGTGTGGGAAGTAAAAAAGTTCTTCTTTAAAGTTTTCTTTCTTGTTAAAGAATAAATCATAAGTATGCTGATAACTCTTTGTCAAGCCCTATCCTAGGTAGCTGTTAAATATGCCATGCTTACAGGCACATAGTACATTCTGTGTCCTTGTACTTTAACCAAGGTGTCTGTGCTGGACGTGCTGACAGGCATATCCCAGCTCTCCATTGCTTTTACCTGTTTAGAACATTCCAGGTTTAGAACTCCCTTTTACCTCTTCTCTCCCCAAAGCCCTCACTGTCACTGGGGTGAGGCAAAGCAGTCTCCAGCCCCCAAGAACTGCCAGTGCCTGGCATCTTCCTACTCTGGAGGTTCTGATCACTTGGAGTCCTGGGTTACAGTTTCTCGTGCCTGGACTTATTTTCCACACCCGACTGAGTTTCCTCCAACTTAGGAGCTCACTCTACATCAGTGCTCAGCACACTGCCTGGCCACAGTGGGCCTCAGAAAGTGGTGGATGCATGCATGAGTGGAAAGAGAGAGGGAAGGAGGGAGGAAAAAGGGAAGGAATTGAAGGAGGGAGGAAGGAAGTGAAGGAGGGAGGGAGAGAGGAAGAAACAGACAAGCTGAAGTCTAGAAAGCAGGAGAGATTTTTCCCAAGGACGCTCAATAAATTACTATTAGAGGTAAAACCAGGACTTCTCAGCTCACAGCCCCAGAGACCAATAGAATTCCCAGGGCAAATCAGAAAAACAATGTATTTCCCCCAAGGCTGCTGGCTCCTGCCCCCCAGGGAGACAGATCCCTCATGGAAGGCGACACTCACCGGACAACGTCCACTGCGCCCGGCCGGACCTTAGGGTCGCTTCCCATGATGGACACACTGGCCGCAAAGGACCCATCAATGCTGAACACCACGCACTCCATGCCCCGCGGCAACACCGTGAGGTAGCTCATAGCACAGGTCTGGTCGCCCCTGAAAGGAACCTGCCCATGGTCAGCCATGTAGTCTGGGTCAGACGTGAGCCTGAAGCCAGAGGTCAGCCTGTAGCTGCAGTCAGAGCTCAGAGTGGGTCAAGGTCAGACAGCACCTGGATGGCATTTCCTGATGCCACGGCTGGTGACCTCTCCCAGCCACCTCTGTCCACGCAGACAGAGATGGGGGTCAAAGGAGCCCCAAGGACCCCATCTTCTGGACAGACCTGGCTGGAAGGGCCACGGAAAGGAGAGAAACCCCCGCGAGAACAGCCCCTGGGTCTTACCTGACGACCATCTTCACAGGATAGACGCCGACCCCCAGGCGCCGGGGCCGGGGCACATTGTATGTGATTCGACCGCTGCTGTTAGTGATCTCCGTGTCCAGGTGTACCCAGCGGCCTGAAGATGGCTCTGCCATTACCAGGATGTCCACCTGTGGCAGTGAAGGGAATCGGGACTTCCTGAAGGCTGAGGAGCAGCTGGGAGGGGGAGCTCTGGGCTGAGGTCCCTGCCTGACATTTCCTGGCTCCTGCCACTCTGGCTCCTCATTCATCTTTGGATGCTCTGAGCCCATCCTTTCCTCCTTGCTTGCCCTCCCTGGCCTGCCCAGGCAGGCGAGTGGCTTCCAGCCCTGTGCGGCCACCCCAAGGCATCTCAGCCCTCCTGGAACCCTCACTCCACATGCCATATGGCTCCGTGAGGCACCCGGTGCAGGCGGACTGGCTGAGGAGGGGATGCCCAGCCCCAGGTACCTTCTCTCCAGTCAGAGCCACCATGTCGAGGGGCCCGTACATGAACCGCCCCACCAGGACCTGGGGGCCATCTTCAGCGGCAATCACGTCGTTGGCCCGGTGATTAGCCGTGACATTCTGGAAGGACAGAGGGAAGCCGGCTCAGCCCTTGCAAGGGAGGCTCCACCCTGCCCTATCATCACGGTGTTCTTCAGACCAGCCAGAGCCATATAAGCCCACCGAATCATGTCTCCCTACTCACTTTCTGTGGAGTTTCAGAGATGTGGTCCCAGGGAACTTGTGAGAAAAACAGAGCGTGAGTCCCCCTAACGCACTGGGCTTCCTGCTGTTGTACATTCTCTGCTTTTGACTCTGCTTGGCCCTGAGGGGACAACCGGCCTCACAGCCCGTCCTTATCTTCTATATGCCTGGGCTGGAAACTGCCTGGCCACCTTTGATTCTTTCTTCCACATCACAGCTCACATCCAACAGATATCTACCATCTGTCTTTTTTTTTTCTTTTTTTCTCAGATAAAATGCGCAAGCGTAGAGAGAAGAGTGTAATAAAGCCTGTGTTCCTGGCACTTGCTCTACTGCTTAGCAACGAACTCACAGCCCTCCTGGTTTCATTCTCCCCTTGCCCAATTCCCCAGCCTCGGCCCCAGCCCCACCGGGATTATCCTGGAGCAATCCTGGACATGGCATCACTTTATCTGTGACTGTCTCAACATCCCGATTCTTCTTCACTTCTGGTTTCAGTTCATTCTGCAGCTCTGAGGCCTGTGTTGGCCCCCACCAGCCCTGACTCCCAGCCTGGCCTCCAAGACCCCGTCTCTCAATCTAGTGACCATTCCTTTATCGTGCTGGCCACCTCTTTCTCTCCCACACAACCACATGGCCTGGATGCTGCTAACAGCTTCCTAACCGAGCTCCTTACTCGAAGGCAGTCCCTGCAACAGATCCTCTGTTTTTATAAAGCACAGATCTGGCCGGGCACTGTGGCTCACACCTGTAATCCTAGCACTTTGGGAGGCTGAGGCAGGTGGATCACAAGGTCAGGAGCTCGAGACCATCCTGGCTAACACAGTGAAATCCCATCTCCACTAAAAATACAAAAAATTAGCCAGGCGTGGTGGCATGTGCCTGTAGTCCCAGCTATTGGGGAGGCCGAGGCCGGAGAATCACTTGAACCTGGGAGACAGAGGTTGCAGTGAGCCAAGATCACATCACTGCATTCCAGCCTGGGCAACAGAGCGAGACTACATCTCAAAAAAAAAAAAAAAACCATAAAGCACAGACCTATTAACACCCTCCCCGGCTCCCCAGTGTCCTCTGGGTGGAGTCCAGACCCTGAGCTTAACCCTCCAAGCCTTGCCTGAACCACGTCTTCAGGCTTGTCTCTCACTGCTCCCCGTCCACACCTTCTGGTGCTTTCTGCCAGGCTCTACAGCAGCCTCCAGGCCTTTGCTCACACCACTGCCCCGCCCCCACACTGGCTTTAGGTGCCATCCCTGGCCCTCCTCCCCCCTCATTCCAGCCCATTTGCTATGACTAGGCTCCGGACCAGCTCCCCAAGAAGCACTCCTCGAACTCCTCAAAGATATGTTCTTGGCCTCCTTTCAGTTCTCACACATTTTAATTCAATCCAACAGATATCTGCAGACACCTCATTTGCACAGGTCTCTGAGATAAACAGGTTGTGGGCCCTGCCCCGGAGACACTCAGCCAAGTAGGGGACACAGGCTTCCCTCCAGGTGCGCTGTCAGGGGAGAGGGAACAGCTGGTTCATGAATATAAGCCCCTGAAAAGTTGCGGTATCACTAGTCATTAGGGAAATGCAATCAAAACCACAATGAAATACCCCGTCACACCCACCAGGACGACTGGAATCAGACAGATAATCACAGGGGTTGCTGAAGATGTGGAGAAATCAGAATCCTCATACGTTGCTAGTGGGAATGTAAAATGGTACGGTCACTGTGGAAAACAGTCTGGCAGTTCCCTATACAATTAAACAGAGTTACCATTTGATCCAGCAATTGCACTTCTAGGCATATACCCGAGAGAAATGAAAACATATGAGAAATGAAAAACACAAAAACGTATACGAATGGCCATGGCAGCATTATTCAGAGTAGGTAAAAGGTGAAAACAGCCCAAATGTCCATCAGGTAGCCAATGGATAAGCAAAACATTGCATCTCCATACAACGGAATATTATTCAGCCTCAGAAAGGAATTTCCGACACAGCGACCATGTGGATGAACCTTGGAGACAGTATGCTAAGTCAAAGAAGCCAGACACAGATAGTCACATGTTACATCATTTCATTGAAATGAAATGTCCAGAATAGGCAGATCTGCAGGAACAGAGTCAGTTCCTGATTGCTCAGGGCAAGTGAGGGAGTGTCAGCTAAAGGGTAGAGACCTTTTTGGAGGTAATGAAACTGTCTAAAACAGACTGTGGTAATGGTTGCACACATCTGTGACTATACTAAAATCCATTGAGTTGTACCATTTAAATAGGTAAATTATAGGATATGTGGATTTTATCTCAATAAATGTTTACCAAAAAAGAGTTGATTCATGAAAGATTGATCTCCTTCTACCTTTTAGGACTGTTCTTGGGGTCCATGTCTGGTCTTGTCACCAGACTGGAGGTGCCTACCATAGCATCGGCTGTGTCTGTACACCCTATACCCCACTCCCTAGCAGAATGACTGAGACAGAGTAGGCATTGATGATCGTTTGCTGAGTGAATCAATAAATATATGCACCTCAAACTCCTATTCATCCTTCAATACCCCACAGAGGAGCCTCTTCAGAGAAACCCTGAATAATTTGCCCTGACTATCCTTCTTTCCATCTTTGTCTTAATCTATGCCTCCCTCTATCAAATATCATACCAGGCCATACTCAATGGTAAGTGAGGCTGAGAGCCAGGACTCTCTCTGATTCAAGTCCACATCTACCGCAGTCTGGCATATAGTGATTGCTCTGTAACTGGTGCCTCCTCGCCAGCCCTAGTGTCTTGGACCTCTGCTCTCAGGGCTACTGTGGAACCAGGCCATGGGGAAGTAACTCACACACCTTTGCAGCTGCAGTGCCTGGGCCTCACCTGAGTACGAGTCCCAGCAGCCTGTTCGGGTGCCAAACTCTGAGGGCAAATTGAAGTGCTGACCTGCCATGCAGATGCCCCAGCACCCAGCCCAGCCCCACCTCCCAGAGGACACAGTCCCAGCCGTATGTGACCCCAGCGATGCACGCACCCTCAGCTTGACCTGGGTCCGCTTACGAAGCCACTTCTCTCGGGGGCTGGCAGGGCTCAGTGCCGCGGGGTCCAAGCGGGCGCTCTCCTTGACATTCACACTGTCGTAGCGCATCACCTGGTGGAGAGCCGAGCAGGCCCCCTGGTCAGGCCTTCTGGTCCCTCTGCCTCCAACCCAGGGTGCCAGCGCCCACCAGCTTTGGCCAGCCCTGACCCTGCCACCCTCCAACCTCATAGCCTGGAACCATCAGGAGGCTGCAGACCTCAGGACCCATGTCCCTGCACTCCTGTCCTCGACGCTGAGGCCAGAGTAGTCTCCCAGTTGGCTCCCTTCCTGAGAGAAGTCTCTGCCCCCTGGGCCCAAACCTGGCAGCCAACTGTATCTGTCCCCCCTCTCTGCCTTCCCTGTTACAACAGGTAGCCCTTCCTTTTATTTTTTTTTTGAAACGGAGTTTCACTCTTGTTGTCCAGGCTGGAGTGCAATGGCGTAATCTCTGCTCACCGCAATCTCCACCCCCTAGGTTCAAGCAATTCTTCTGCCTCAGCCTCCCAAGTAGCTGAGATTACAGGCGTATACCACCATGCCCAGCTAATTTTGTATTTTTATTAGAGACAGGGTTTCTCCATGTTGGTCAGGCTGGTCTTGAACTCCCAACCTCAGGTGATCCACCTGCCTCGGTCTCCCAAAGTGCTGGGATTACAGGGGTGAGCCACCATGCCCAGCCCAACAGGTGGCCCTTCCTTAAGAGCGGCATGAGTCCTGATCCCAGCACCTCCCCGCTTCTTGAGGGTGCTGCTCCCCTTTCAATCCCACAGAGCTGACTACACTGCCTCTGCTAGACCACTTGCCTTAGCACCCAAGTATGCATAATATGCTCATCTTAAAAAAATACTCTCTTGGACTCCTCATGCCTCTCCAGGGACCAGCACGTCCCTGCTATCCCTTGCAGCAGCGCTCACAGAGGACTGAGCCCATGCACCGTCACCCCTCCCTCACCTGCCCCTCTCCTCCACCACTCCAGTCGGGCTCCTTCTCCATCACTCCATGGAAGCCACTCTTGCCAAGACCCTGGTGACTCCCACCCTGCCTATCTCAGGGGTTCTCTCCCTATGCTCTCGGGGTTCTCTTCCAACTTCAGGGATGTCTTCTTCTCTTCCTCAGTGGAGGAGTGCTTCTCCTCATCATCTCCCCCAGGGAGCTCCAGGACTCATCTCTGAACTTCCCTATCTGTAGAAACTCCCTTGATCTGGCCCCCATTGCCAGTTTTAAATGCCGTCCAAGCTCTGATGACACCCACGTTTTTATCTCGAATCCTGATGTCTTCTCTACGCTCCAGATGCCCTACTCCCCTTCCAGCCCAGCACCTAAGAGGCAGCTCACACTTCACATCTCCAACAACAAAACTCACTTTCCTTCACCCCCTGCCCAGACCACTCTTCCCCAGTCCCAGGAAATGGCACCACCCTAGTCACTCAAGTGAAAAACAAGACTTGCTGGGCTCCCCCTTTCCTACAGCAGAGACATCCGCAAGTGCCATCACCGAGACACAAATCTTGCACTCTGTGGCACCTCTACCCTTGTCCTACTCCAAGCCTCATCTCCAGGTTAGACCCCAGCCCTGGCCTCACAAGAGGCCTCATGGTTCCTCTCCTGCCCTGAAAACAACAGCCTCAGCCTTAGGGTTTCCTTCAAAACAACACAAGCCAGTTGCTCACAGCCCTGTCATGGCTTCCCATGGAACCCAATATACAACCCGACCCTGGCCATCGCGGCTGTTCGTGAACGACATGACCCCGACCAGCTCCCCAGACTCCCTCCCCACTGGGCTCTCCTTTGGCCACTGGCCTTTCTGCTACACCTTCTGTTTTGGCAGACAAGGACACTGAGACCCAGTGGGGCATGGGAACTGACAACTCCAGTCTCCAAGTTGAAACACTGGGACATTCTCCTATGTAGTTTATATTTAATTTTCTAGAAAGTGCCATACCATCAGCCACCCAGGAGCCAATGTCTTTATGAAACGCATTCTCTGATCACATCGCTACCCACTCACGTGAGCTCCAGTGCCTCCCCCATGCTCTTAGGGTCAAGGCCAAAGGCTGAACAGGGTGCGCAGGAACAGCCTCCTCTCCAGATGGAGAAGGGCGGCACTCCCTCGGGTCCTGTGGGCAGGCCCGTGATGGCGGCAGTGGTACCTGTCTCAGGATGAAGGCGACCACGTCCGTGGACTCCCAGTAGCTGGCGTGGAAGAGGTGGGGCAAGGCCACAGTGGGGAAGGCCGTGAGGACATCAGGGCAGTACAGGGCGTAGTCGATCCTCTTGCTTCCCCACCACTTGGCTGTGACTGTGGGTCCGAGAGGAAGGTGAGGATGCATGGCCAGCCCAGGCCTCAACCAGAGGGGCATGGCATCTCCCATCGCACTGACCGGTGGCGGAAGCACCACGCGGGGCACAGGTTTGGGCTGGAGCCCCCTGGCCTGAAGGAAGCCTGGGAAATGTGCTGCTCTTCCTCTCTCCTTCTCGAAACCCACCAGCCATCCCCGAAGATGTTCGCTCCAAGCCCGTGCCCAGGAAGGAGGGCCAGAGCCACAGACACGCCCACAATCTCACCCAAGGCTGCCGCTCATGGCAGTTCCCAGTGGGCTCTGTCTGAAGTTGGGGATTAGTCTGTGTCTGGAGGGTTCAGGATTTCCTTTATGGTCAGAGGTCAGAGCCCTGTCCAGGGTCAGAGTTCAGGGCTCTGTCCAGGGTCAGAAGTCAGGGCTCTGTTTGAGGTCAAAGCTCAGTCCCAGTCAGGGACCAGGGATCTGTGCTCTCTTCAAGGTGAGAGCTCTGAAATGAGCCAGGGTCAGTTCAGGGCTCTGTCTGGGTCAGAGGTCAAGGCTCTTCTGAAGTGAGAGCTCAGTTTGGGGCCTGAGTGAGGGTTTGGACCGACGTCCAGGTCTCCACCAGCAGACCTCAGCTCTCTAAGGCAGAAGCAGGCCCCAGGACGTCCTCCACCCTCTCCCCACCCTAGGGCCTGCCCTCAGCAGCTCTAGCAGTGACCCGGCAACCACCCAGAGGAAGATTTCCCTCCCCCAAATCCAGGCAGGGCCCCAAAAGGACCTCACTCACTGCGGGAGGCACCCACGGGCGCCATGCTGTCCGAGGACTCTGAGCTCTCGCTGTGGGAGCTGCCCTCGCTTATCCTCCGTCCGGGGCGCTGGAACCTCGAGGCCTGAGGGGGCGAGGCAGGGGTGTCCAGAAGAGGCGGGCTGTCCCGGGAGCTGCCCTCCAGGAAGAGGGGGCTGTGGGTGTGCAGGGCATCAGCTGGAGGTGGAATTTCAAGGTCAGGCTGAGTCACGTGTCTCCAGCAGAGCCGCCCACTCAGTGCCAGCCCTATGCTGGGTGGGAGGTTGCACACTGGGAGGAGCCAGCCCTGGTGCTGCTCACTTGCCAGCCCAGCAGGCACCTGCTCCTCTCACTGTGCCCACCCCACCAGCCCCCCGGGCCTCAAGGGACCCCATTGCCATAGCACATTGCTGCATTTACCTTCTTGCAGCTGTGAGTTATGTAGATACAAGCTAGTGTCTCAGCCATCACTTCTACCCCCAGGGAAGCTGTAGAGGGAGCCTCCGGGACAGTGCCCCAAAAGCACCAGCTGAGGCCCCAGGGGTGACTCATAACCTTGTCCTCTCTGATCCAACTCCTCCCCTGCACCACAAAGGATTGAGGCCACCTCTGGAAGGGAAAGGGACTCCAGCCTGGGAGCTAGGATAGCTTCGGGGGAGGGAGGGAATCCCCTGACCAAAGAGGGCCCCATAGGGAGGGAGGTTTCGAGCCCAGCCTACCTGCTGAAGCTCCAGGCAGGCAGGGATTTGGAAACAAAGGCTCCATTGAATTAGGGGTGAGGAAGGGATGGTTTTTAATCCTCAATGAGACCCTCGCACAGCTCCTTCATCCCAGACGTATAGCTCTGAGCAGGCTTAGGCTAAACCTCATGAAGGTGGGCATGGAGCCAAGGCTCTGATTTCCAAGCCTCTGACTGTCCGTTATAGGCCTCCCATCGACAACACACTCGGTCCATGCCCAGATCACCCCACTTGACCTGGAGGCCACTGGCTTGTTGCCAAACCACCTGCCCTCACTCCTGCTATTCTCTCCACCTAGAAGATCTCACTCCTCAACCTCTAGCTCTTCTCTACCTGTCCAAATGCACCTCCTCTGTCTGGACCCTAAACAAAGGCCATCTCTTCCATGGACCCCACCAGTATGGCACACTCTCTGCCCTACCCCTCCAGAGTCCAAGCTGGGTACTTGCAAATAGCTCAGAGCATGGATCCCTGGACCTGCCATCAGGTCTGAAAGCTCAAGTGTTACGCCAACCCTGGCCACAGGAGTGCGTCTGGGAGCCCGTTGGGGGACAGAGCCTGGGTCTCTGAGCCCCAACATGCCTCAGATGGAACAGGTGCTGGGCACAGGTGGGTCACTCTGAGGACAGAGGAGTTGGCTATCCTGTTCTTATGGCCCCTGCTCAGGGGAGTCACCCTACTCACTGAGCGCTTGGAGGGGCCAGACCAGAGAGGCCAGTGTTGGCTGCCCCGAGGCTGGGGCCCCACCTCCAGCTCAGCACGCACTCTCCTGCCCCCAAGAACGTACCGAGGAGGAGGGACTGTCCATCGCCCAGTGGGAACCTCTGGTAGCGGGGCACACTGACAGGGGGCACCAGGTGGAACTTGGGCTCCAGCAGCGGCTCCAGCCGAGAGGCAGAGGGGTCTGCGCAGTGGAAGAAGCTGTAGACCTGGCTGCAGGCAGGGCGCATCTGGAAGCCTGGGGTGAAGACACAGAAGGAAGTCCCTTTCTAGCACCTGCTCCCTGGGCCTTAGGAGGCTCCCTGGAGTGCAGCTTGGAGCAGCCCACTTCCCTTTCAAGAACCTCCCAGGGCTCTCTGCTCCCCAGGGGAACAAAGCCGTTACCTTCAGTTTGTCATTCAAGGCCTTGCCAATCAGCCCCAACCTGGAGCGCCATGATAGGCACCCGGCACTGCGGCTTCGGTGCACACCTGCCCATCCACCCCGGAGCGCTATGATAGGCACCCGGCACTGCGGCCTCGGTGCACACCTGCCCATCTCCCTCAGGCTTACAGCTTTCCTTTCTCTGCACCTTTGCTCAAACCATCCCTTCTCCTTGTGGGCCCTCCTTCCACCATTTCCACGGGGCAACTTCTTTAAATTCTTCCAGTTTTCACTTAGTTACCACCTGACCTAGGAAACCAGCACAGGTTCCTTCAGGCAGGTCAGCTGCCCCTTCCACTGGCCTCAGGGCTATGCACACTCAGTTCCCAGGCCTGTGGCCAGAGAGTTCTCGGTTTGCCGGAGCAAGTGGAACACTTCTCTCGCTGACCAGCAGGTGTCTCCACTGAGGCCTCCACTTCCTGTCCTAGAACACGAACTGGGACCCTTCAGTATCCAGCGAGCCCTAGGGTTCGTTTGTGACATTGAGGGCAGCCATGGGGTTCTGCCTCCTGGCCTCCATTTCTACCAGAGCCCTCCCCACCTGATCTGTTCCATACTGTAGCTCGTCAGGAAGCTTTGGCTAAAAGTATGGATCTGTGGATACCCAGAATACCCTGTGGCATGTGACGGTCTGTGCTTCTGACCTTGGAGTCACTGCTACCCTTCCCGCTCCGCATGCCTGCTGGTGCCAGTCGCCTGGTGTGTACATTTTAGAGGAACATGAAAAGGTGTTCAAGGTTGTAGGTATTAGCCAGGCACGGTGGCTCACACCTATAATCCCAGTGCTTTGGGAGGCTGAGGCAGATGGATCACTTGAGGTCAGGAGTTCGAGATCAGCCTGACCAACGTGGTGAAACCATGTCTCTACCAAAAATACAAAAATTAGCCAGATATTGTGGTGGGTGCCTGTAATTCCAGCTATTCGGGGGGCTAAGGCAGGAGAATCACTTGAACCCCGGAGGCGGAGGTTGCAGTGAGTCGAGATCTCTATTGCGCCACTGTACTCCAGCCTGGGCAACAGAGCAGGACTCTGTCTCAAAAAAAAAAAAAACTTTGCAGGTATTGCATGAGCAAAGGCACTTGAGGTGAGAGGGGCTTGGGGATGTGCAGGGGTGGGCAGTGACCAACCTGGCATTAGTGTCTGCCTCAGCACCGGAAGAGAGAGTGGGAGGCAAGAGGGTGAATATTATGGCTTCTCTTCCCAAAAGGGCATGACCACCAGAAAAGCAGCCAGGGACACTTGATGGGGACAGTGAAATCCATCCGAAGCTACCTCACCTTCGCCCCGTGTCAGAAGGGAAGCTGCTCCTCTCTCCCTCCTCTGCCCCACCCTCTCTCCTCTCTTTCCACCTATCCCAACTCTGTGACCCTCCCTCCCCTATCCCCGATTCCACTGCCCTCATTCTGAGGCCCTGACACAGTGGGTGGCCATAGTGGCGTACAGCCATCTCAGGCCCCTGCCCATACCCTCCCTACCGTCCAGCCCAGGCAGCACCGTCCTCCGCATGGCCAGGACCAGGCCCAGCGGCGAGCCGAAGAGGAAGAAGTCGGACACGTCGAAGTCAAAGCGGCCCAGGCTGACCTCGGAGAGCTGCAGCCCCCCAGCCGCTGGGGTCTCAGACTCATCCTTTAGAACACTGGAGTGGATGCTGTGAGGGAGGGCGACACAGGGCAGGGCAAGTTAGGGAAGGACCGAGAATGCAGGCGTGTTCACTCAGCAGCGCAGCCTGAACTCTGAGCACCAAGGGCCCCACCCTCCATCTCCGGGACAGGACTGAGTCCAGTCCACCAGCTGCACACCACCTACAGTCAGCACTGTCCACCAAGGCCTGACTGATATTTGGCTAGAAAAGTAGTCAATGGGCTGGGCGCAGTGGCTCATGCCTGTAATCCCAGTATTTTGGGAGGCCAAGGCGGGTGGATCACAAGGTCAGGAGTTTGAGAGCAGCCTGACCAACATGGTGAAACCCCCTCTCTACTAAAAATACAAAAAAATTAGCTGGGCGTGGTGGCATGTGCCTGTAATCCCAGCTACTAAGGAGGCTGAGGCAGAATAGCTTGAACCCAGGAGGCGGAGGTTGCAGTGAGCCGAGATCACGCCACTGCACTCTAGCCTGAGCGACACAGCAAGACTCTGTCTCAAAAAAAAAAAAATATTTCAGACTTCATGGACCATGTGGCCTCCATTGCATCTAGTTGACTGCCATTGCAGCATAAAAGTGGCCATGGACAGCGCTTAAATATGCGTGGCTGGGATCCAATAAAATGTTACTTACAAAAACAGGCTGAGCCCGTGGGGGTGTCTGAGCATTCTACACACAGGCAGGCCTGCCTCGTCACACTGGCTTTGTGATGGCCACGCAGAGGATTCCTACACTGTGTACCAGACAAGTCCAGCCTGCCCAATATCCAGCTGGCTAACGTCAGTTCTGCAGGGATCCGGACTTTCATCATTAACTCCTGTTCCAGGCAACCCACAGACACAGATGCAAACAGCTTGGTCTCCCCACTGCCAGCCCCAGCCTGCAGATGAAGCAGGGCTTAAGGAGAAAAATGTGAGACACACAGAATTCCAAACATTTCCAACCCAGGTGCCCATTGCCCCAGGAAGAGTCCAAGTCACGTTCAGCCACAGACCCAGAGTAGGGTGCTGAGAATCAGAAGGACACCTGGGCCACCTCCCTAACCTTCCAGCCAGCATTAGCTAAAGCTTAAAGTGAAAACCTGACAGTGGGACCACATGATGTATCTGTCAATTAAGTGAATGCAAAGCAACTAAAATACTTGAGTTAGAGGAGAACAAACTTTAGAAAGATCTATTGGGGAATGCTTTTACACTGTTGGTGGGAGTGTAAATTAGTTCAACCATTGTGGAAGACACTGTGGCGATTCCTCAAGGATCTAAAAATAGAAATACCATTTGACCCAGCAATCCCATTACTGGGTATATACCCAAAGGATTATAAAATCATTCTATTATAAAGGCACACATGTATGTTCATTGTGGCACTGTTTAGAATAGCAAAGACTTGGAACCAACCCAAATGCCCATCAATGATAGACTGGATAAAGAAAATGTGTCACACATATACCATGGAATACTATGCAGCCATAAAAAAGGATGAGTTCATGTCCTTTGCAGGGACATGGATAAAGCTGGAAACCATCATTCTCAACAAACTGACATAAGAACAGAAAACAAAACACTGCATGTTCTCACTTATAAGCGGATGTTAAACAATGAGAACTCATGGACACAGGGAAGGGAACATCACACACCAGGGCCTGTCAGGGGGTCGGGGGGCTAGGGAAGGGATAGCAGGGGGTGAGGGGGTTGGGGAGGGATAGCATTAGGAAAAATACCTAATGCAGATAACAGGGTGACGGATGCAGCAAACCAACATAGCACGTGTATACCTATGTAACAAACCTGCACATTCTGCACATGTATCCCAGAACTTAAAGTATAATAATAATAAAAAGAAGCACTGAGAAGGATTTCTGAACATTGTAAGTGATCAATAAATTTATTTTTGCTATTATTAAAAACAAAAAGAAAGAGTGATTGGAATGGGGTGGACAAGTGCCCCACCCTCAGGAGTGAGCAAGTCTGCAAAGCTGAATCCTCAGTCCCTGCACTCCCGCCTGCCTCTCGCAGTGTGAGCATCTCACAGTGAGGCGATGACTCTGATGTTTAACAATACATATTTCACGTACAGCATGGTCCCTAGACACACGCCAACTACTTAATTGCTAAAGAAACCACCATCTGTCCCTACACCAGAGGGGAAAGCTGGCTGTGTCAGACCAGCTACTGAAAGCCTCCAGCTTCTCATCATTCTCCAAATTTGGGGCTCCCCTAAAGGATTTTTCAAGGGTGAACCAGAAAGATTGAGATTTTTCATCTTGCAAACCTCCATAGAAGGCAGCTCTTTTCTAAAGGATCATCTGTCAGTGGGGCTTTAAACATTCAGAGATGTAAATGTGCAGTGCCTTTGACCTGGTAATTCCTCCTCCAGGAATCCATCCAAACACAATCATCCTAATATACACATTAATGTTTATGTGCAAAGATGTTCACTGTAGAGCTACTTATAGTGGTAAGGAATTGGAAACCACCAAAATACCTAATTACAGGGATTAAGTAAACTGATATCCATTCACTCAATATTATATTGCTATTAAGAATATTTATCAAGTATTTTTAATTGCATCAGGAAAAGATCACAATATGAAGGGTTCTTTCTTTTTTTGAGACAGAGTTTCACTCTTGTTGCCCAGGCTGGAGTGCAATGACACCATCTCGGTTCACTGCAACTTCCGCCTCCTGGGTTCAAGTGATTCCCTTGCCTCAGCCTCCTGACAGGCACCTGCCACCATGCCCAGCTAATTTTTGTATTTTTAGTAGAGGCGGAGTTTCACTATGTTGGCCAGGCTGATCTCGAACTCCTGACCTCGTGATCCACCCACCTCAGCCTCCCAAAGTGCTGAGACTACAGGAGTGAGCTACTGCGCCCGGCTGTAAAACTATCTTAAAGCATGTGGAAGGAAATAGTTTCAGTGTTAACAGTAGCTCCCTCTGGGTGGTGAGATGATATATTTTCCAAATGTTGTAATGACCTCATGATACTTATCACTTGGGTAAGGAGGGAGGAGAAAGAAAGGAAGAAGAGAGCTGAGGAGCAGAGGAAAAAGAAAGAGACATTCCCTCTAATTTGGGTCCAAGTTTAATAGCTATTTAAGTAAGCTGAATTAATGTACAGATAACGTATTTAGCCCTTGTTGATTAACATGCCTCTTCTAGAAAGTTAAAAGGTAGACAGTTCTGTAGAGGGAACTGCCTGGTCCTCAAAAAAAGTGTGTTGTATCGGAAAGCACTGAACTAGGGATAGGAAAACCAGAATGATGATCCCAGCTAGTCCATCACTGGTTGCATGACCCCGAGAAAGCTCCTGACCTCCTTGGCCCTCTCTTTCCCTGAGAGAAACGATAACACACACCTGTGGTGACTCACAAACCATAGTCACAGCAGTTATTCCACCAGGTTCCTTTTTTTTTTTTGAGACCGAATCTCACTCTGTCACCCAAGCTGGAGTGCAATGGCACAATCTCAGCTCACTGAAACCTCCGCCTCCCAGGTTCAAGCAATTCTCCTGCCTCAGCCTTCCGTGTAGCTGGGATTACAGGTACCTGCCACCATGCCTGGCTAATTTTTATATTTTTAGTAGAGACAGGGTTTCACCATATTGGCCAGACTGGTCTCAAACTCCTGACCTCGTGGTCCACTCACCTCGGCCTCCCAAAGTGCTGGGATTACAGGCCTGAGCCATGGCGCCCGGCCTCCACCAGGTTCTTAAAACCATCCAGTGAGGTAGGCTGGGCACCATTACCTTCTTGCAGAAGAAAAGCTGAGGCTCAGAAAAAGACTACTGTTCCCAGCCTCTCCGCAAGTCAGAGCAGAGCAGGGACAGGGAGCAGGTAACGGAGTCTCAGTACAGGGCTGATGGCAAGTGGCCTTGGTCCCAGCATTTCAATGCTTATGTGTGGGCCCCCATGGAAGGGCCTGGGACATGTGACTGGTCACCGCCCTCCCAGTTGACTCTGAGCCAAGGTCTTCTTGCTCCTGGGTGTGTTGACAGAAAGCCAGGAGGGGACAGGGAGGGGCTACCTTGAGAGGAAGGCATGGTGCTGGGTGATGGCCTCGCAGTCATAGGTGGAGGAGTCACTCTGTTTCCGCGGCAGCGGCCTCTTGGGCTCCTCATCCTCCAACCCGCTGGAGATGTCAATGTTGCTTTTGCTGAGACGCTTGCTGCTGGCCAGGCTGCAGTCGTCCTCCACCACAATTGGGGTGTCCTTTAGGACCGAGCAGGGGACAGGAGAGCAGAAGACTGTTGTCACAGGAGACTTTGGGCTGTGTTTCCTCCCACAAGCGCAAATCAGCCCCTTCATTCTAAGATGTAAGGGGCCACACTTCTTCCAAAAGACACAAGGAAACCACATCACAATAATGGCAGAATTTAAGGCACAGGCTGTCTCCTACATCCACAGGAACGGACATTCCAGCTGGGATGCTGGGTGGTTGTCGAAGGAGCCAAATCCAACTCAGCCCTCTCCAAGCCTCAGTTTCCACACTGTCGTAATAATCCCCTGCTACTCTTGTAGGATTACAGTACACTTTTTTTTTTTTGAAACGGAGTCTTGCTCCATCGCCCAGGCTGGTGTGCAATGGCGTGGTCTCGGCTCACTGCAACCTCTGCCTCCTGGGTTCAAGCGATTCTCCCACCTCAGCCTCCTGAGTAGCTGCGATTACAAGCACCCACCACCACACCTGGCTGATTTTTGTACTTTTAGTAGGGATGGGGTTTCACTATGTTGGCCAGGATGGTCTCAAACTCCTGACCGCAAGTGATCCAACCACCTCCGCCTCCCAATGTGCTGGGATTACAGGCCTGAGCCACTGCGCCTGGCCAGATTATGATATACTTCTTTGTAACCTGGATGTCATGGCGCCAACGTGGAGAACCAGCATTCCCTCCCGGAGCAGCGGCCGCTGATCCTTTGGGTGTGCCCCTCCCACAATCCTGCACCCCAACCGCACCTGGGTGCTGCTGATGCTCCCCTTCCGGCTGCTGCTGGCAGGGCTGTCCCCGGAGGGCCCCGCACTGTAGCAGATGGCATCGAAGGCCAGGAGGCCGCCCACACAATCCCCGATGAGACACACCTGGAAGAGACACAGCTGCGACTGTGGGCCTGCCCACAGCTGACCCCTTACCTGCACACCCAGCCAGAGCACTGCTGCCTCTCCTCAGGAGAATGAGAAACTCGTCCTTGAGAGCCATTGAGAGGGCTCAATTGGGAAGCAGTGCTCAAACTGGGGGGTCAGGGCTGACCATGGCCCAGGTCAGCCCAAGGACGGGGAGTAGGCTACTCTTAGGGGTCAGACCTCAGCTAGGGAGCATCACGGGCTCAGAATCAGAACTCAGATTGCTGCCCTCCTCAGTTTTTCTATCTGTAAAATGAGGGCAAACCCAGAGCTCTCCGAAGCTGCCTCTGAGCTCAGATGCTGATTCTAGAACAGCCTGGGCTTGGTCCTTTCAGTAGATTCCAGCCTCTCCCAGGCAGGGGCCAGAACAGGGGAGGGGAGAGGAGGGGAGGGCGGGCTGTCCTACCTGCCCACTGAAGCCAATCCCATCGGAGGACTTCAGGAACTCTCTGTACACCTGGTTGGCTCGCTCGATGACAGTGGCGACGGCATCCTGGTACTGCGGGGAGGAGATGGCCAACAGGGGAAGGGCGGCCAGAGGGATGTGGTCCTGGCTGCTGCTCAGGCAGCCCTCATCGTGGCTGTAGGGGTTCAGGCTGCAGACAGGGGGCCCAAGGTGAGCCCAGCCAGGATTGGTCAGGTTGGCAGGTTTGGGACTGAGGACCCTTCAGGAGGACCCAGGCAGAAGCCTGGTGACACAGAGCATAGGCAGTAGGGGGAGGGGGGAAGAGGGTTCAAACCTACACTGACTTCCTGTGTGTTCTTCCTGTGCTGGCCATGGGTGTGGCCCCTGGGGTCCCTGTGACTGCAGAGCTCTCTTGCCCTCTTATGCATGGCCCCAAAGGACACCCCAGTCATAGAGGAAGAAGTCAGCTAAGGAGCCAGCTAGTGTGGAACAGGTGGGAACATATCATCATGGCAGACTTCCTGGAGGAGGCGGGGCTTGAACTAGACCTCAAGAAAGGCTTTGGAGAAGCTGGGAAAGGAGGAGAGAGGCCATGCCAGGCATGGGGTCCACATTTTGGCTACAGCTTGGAGCTGGGCACATGACTGCAGACAGGATGTCTTCATTGTGTCACTGGGAGAAAATCGGAGTTTTCATCAGCTTCACAGAAAGTTCTGGGACCCCAGAGGGGGCTGAGAGCCTGCCCAACAGTGTCCAGCCAGCAGATTCTCCAGACTTTGCATTGGTGCCCTCAACTCCCTACCTTCCCACTAGGAAATCCCTCCCTCACCTGAGACCAGTGTCTCTGAGCAACCTGCCCCTGCCCCTGTCCCCACCTCTGCTTCTGTTCCCTGGGGCTTCTGACCCCAATGCACTGTGGGACCTGGCTGGTCAGGAAAGACCACAGAAGGAGGCTGGGAACTCTCCACCCCTGCCCAGAGCCTGCCCTTCCCCGTTAGCCTAAGCTCAGGCTAACGGAGCCCAGTGCAGACCCCACTGGGACTCGACAGACTCCAGGGCAGGTGACAGGAGGTGGCAGAGTCCTCGTGGTGTACAAGGCTGGCCCTGTCAGCCATTCCTCATCCCCAAAGAACACAAATTAGAGGAAACAGGCCTCGATTGCAGCCGGAGAGATTTTAATTAGCTGAGAAAGAGCTCCCTCCCAGTCGTGATTACAGGGTGATAAATGGCCCTGGCGAGGAGCTGCCTGGGGCAGAATTAAGCTCCCTCCTGCTGGCCCCATGAATGGCCTGGCCATCCGTCTTCCTGGAGATAGGGTGACCCAGCTCTGGAGATCAGATGTCCTGGGGGCAGGTGGGGGGTTCCTGAGATGGATGATGAACTAGCAGAGAGAAGTCTTGGACTGTCAGAGTGACAAGGGAATGCGCTGCGCCACCAGCTCAGCAGTGAGCAGGTGTCAGAGATGCACATTCCAGGGCACCTCCCTCCTGAATCAGCCACTGTCGGGGTGAGGCGTGGACATCTCACAGTTTCACAAGAATCACACCAGGGATTTGGGCAATTAGCCAGGCTGCAGAACTATGGACCTCATCTCCTTCCTTCCTTCCAACTCGGATGGAGATCTGCCCGCAATTCCTGCTGGCGTCCAAGGAACGCAGATAAATCAGAGTCTCTGACTTTCCCCGAATCCAGAAGGGGAAAAGGAAGCCCCAGGAAAGGGAAGGGGCTTGGCCATGTTCTCTTCTGATCGGCTGGAAGCTCCAAGACGGGGAACTTTGGCCCTCCCCGCACTGAGCTCTCCTCAGAACCTCATCTGGCTGAGAACACCGGCTCCCATTCTCCTGGGGAATCGGGAGTGCGGTCTACCCCACATGCCTGGCATCCTGCTGGGGACCTCTTCCCACTCTCTCCAGCCCCGGAGTCCCAGGGTATGGGGGCCCTGCCTGACAGCTGGGCTTTGCAGCAGCCCCAAGTCTTTGGTGAGGTCCTGTGATGGGGAGAGGCGGAATAGAGGTGCAGTGGCCTCCCTCCTGCCCCTAACTGAAAGTTCCCAGCTGCCAGCCCCAGTGATCTGCCAAACGCCTATAGGATTTGAGCCCTGCAGGCATTTGGGTCATTTTCTGCACATATGACTGCTGAGAATCCAGGTATCCACCTGGCCCCAGGCACGCACGTTTAGCTCGTTCGACAGGACAGGCAGGAGGGGAGCACTGCAGCCCTCGAGGCCTGGAACAGTGGGTGGATCTCCCAGAGGCCCCATACCCTGGAGGTCTCCTGGTCACTCAGTTTGTCCCCTACAGGTACCAGGGCCCACAGTGGATGTGCCAGCGTCAGCAGTGAGCAAGCTGTACAGCGCTCAGCCAGCCTTCCTGCGCACACCATCCTTCTTCCTTTCTCCCCACCAGCTGGGTTCCCTGCTGGGAGTTGGAAGTCTCCTTCCCAGCCCACTCTCCACCTGCAGAGACAGCCCCTCTTCCAGCCAGGAGGAAGATGATGTGAGTCATGGCTAGCATCCTCGAGGCTGGCATCCCCACAGTTAGCATCTTCATGGCTGGCATCCCCACGGCTAGC
This sequence comes from Plecturocebus donacophilus, assembly GCA_004027715.1. Lineage (NCBI taxonomy): Eukaryota > Metazoa > Chordata > Mammalia > Primates > Pitheciidae > Plecturocebus > Plecturocebus donacophilus. The sequence continues at coordinate 80,937 of PVKP010002132.1, read as the reverse complement.
CTCCCCAAGGCCAGCATCCTCATGGCTAGTATCCCCAAAGCTGGCATCCCCATGGCTGAATCCCCACAGCCAGCATCCCCAAGGCTGGTATCCCCACAGCTAGAATCCCTGAGGCGAGTATCCCCATGGCTAGATCCCCACAGATGGCATCCCCAAAGCTGGCATCCCCAAGCTTAGCATCCCCATGTGCTTTCTATGTTCTGGACACTGTGTTAAGTACGTCACACACATTAGCACACAGAATCTTCACAACAACCCTGAGAGTTATTTACTATGGTTACTTTCATTGCATAGATTAGGAAACTGAGACAGGGAGAGGTGAAACAATTTCCCCAGTCACATAGCCAGGATGCAAACCCAGGTTGGCCTGAGAGGCCACACACTTAACCATGCTATGTACACCCAAAAGTCACTCCTCCAGGAAGTCCTCTCCGGCCTTTCTCAGAGAGCCCACAATGCCCTGTTCCTCCTCCATCATAGCACTGAGATACTACGAGTTAGGTAGGTAGGTAGGTAGGTAGGTAGGTAGGTAGGTAGGTAGACAGACAGATTGTAGATGGCTGGATGGATGAATGGATGGATAGAGTGATGGGGATGGATGGGTGGATAGACAAATAGGATAGACAGATAACAGATGGATGAATGGATAGATTGATAAGCGATGGATAGATAGAAAATGGATGGATGGATAGGGTGATAGGGGATGGATGCATAGATAGATTAAATAGATAGATAATAGATGGCTAGAGTGATAGGGGATAGATGGAAGGATAGACAGATAGAAAATTAGATGGATGGATAGATAGATGATAGATAAATAGATAGATAATGGATGGATAGGGTGACGGGATGGATGGATAATAGATGGCTAGAGTGACAGGGGATGGATGGAGGGATAGATAGATAAATTGGATGTATAGATAGATAATGGATGGATATATAGGGTGACAGGGGATGGATGGATAGATAATAGATGGATAGAGTAACAGGGGATGGATGGAGGGATAGATGGATAGATAGATAGATAGATAGATAGATAGATAGATAGATAGATAAGTAGGTAGGTAGGTTTTGTCTACAGTTCCTGGCTCCTATGGCCCTTGTTACAATGTTGGAGCACTTTAGGCCTCAGGAGCAGGCCTTGGAAAACAGAATCAATCTCTCTGTCTGTCTCTCTGTTTCTCTCTCTCTCTCTCTCTGACCTCTGACATTCTCCTGCTCTCCTTTTATTCTCTCCCCAGGCAGGAACTCTCCCCCACCTTTCTGTCTTGCAGCTGGCTGTGAAGAAATTCTCTGATCTCCCTTGTCTGACTTAGGTCATGAGACCTTCATTTCAGAAGGAGTCCAGCTCCATACCCGGGAGGAGGGAATGCTGCAGAGAGGCCAAGAATAATCTGAGCAGACAGGTCCTGCTGGGTTCCCTACCTGGACTGAGTCTCAGACCCTTGTTGTCCAACCACATTTCTTTGTTGTCAGTCATGCCTAGCCAATGTCACCTCCATTAAAGGGCCAAAAGGACAGGAGAGCTTCCGGCAAGCTGAACACGTGGAGGTTCCTCGAGGGCGGCACACGCAGGGAAGCTCCACCCCTTCCCCCATACCTCGCCCTATGCATCTCTTCATCTGCCTTCTTTATCATAAACCAGTAAATATGATTAGGCGTGTTCCTGAGTTATGTGAGCCGATCTAGCAATTAATTGAACCCAGTGACAGGGTTGTGAGAACCCCAACTTGAAGCCAGGCCATCAGAAGCTCAGGTAAAACAAAATGGGGCATGCTATCGGTGTCAGAAGTTTGGGGCAGTTTGTGGGACCAAGCTCTCACCCTGTGGGATCTGATGCTATCTCCAGGTAGACAGTGGCGGGATTGAATTGGAGGGCACCCAGCTGGTGGCCATAGCAGAACTGATTGCTTGATGTGTATGGAAACAGCCCCTCCCATGTGGTCCCAGAAATCTTCTGTGTTGACTGTGATGGTGTGAGAGCAAAGGAGAAACATCGTTCGTGTTTTTCAAATTCCTACTTGGTTGCAATTGTGAGGCTGAGTGTGACTCCTGTCTCCATTGGCTGGGCCACCATGGGGGAAACTGCCCAATCTCTCAACACTCAGTGTCCTGATCTGGGCCAAATAGATCAGGCTTGTTGAACACCACAGGAGCTTTCGTGGGAACCCCAGCACACCCAGGCCCAGGCAGAGGACAACTCCCAGCCCCTTCCACCAGGGAAGCTTGTGTTTCGTCAGGATCTGACATCCCACAGAGGGCTTGCAAGTACCCACCTGCCCACAGGGTCCATGTTGCAGGGGCAGCCCCTCTGCTTAGCCCCACCAACCCCAACCAGCCCCAACCAAGCAGAAATGGACTCACTGAGAGACGAGCGAGAAAGCCTCAGAGCAGATGGCAGGACAGGGGACGAACTTGATGAGGATGTGGCCCAGGGCAGCAGGGAAGTGGGCTCGTGTGACCTTCTCCAGCACGGAGCTGAAGGTGTGGACATCGGCGGCCTTGCAGGATGGGTCCCCGGTGCCCGTGTCCAGGACATTGCCTCCATGCAGCACCAGCAGGAGGACATGCGTCTTGCAGGAGCGCTGCGGGCAGCCTTCCTGAGAGCCGCGTCAATTGGTATAGAGAAAAAGAGGCGGCTGGGGTCGGGGGAGGCACACAGGGACACACACACACACACACACACACACACACGCATACACACACACACACACACACACACACACATACACACATGGGGAGACTGAGGCCAGAGAAGCAGGCACTATATCCAGACTGTCTCAGCTCCAATTTGAGTGTCAGTCTCAGCTCTGCTACGCCCAGCTATGTGATAAAGCCTCTGGTGCATTCAGAGTGAGGGAAGGGCATGGGCTGCCAGGAGTGATGTCAGAGCAGGAAGGAATCTCAAGAGACCCTTCCTGTTCCTATGGGAACCCAAAGCCCAGAGAAGGACAGGGACTAGCCTAGGGTCACATAGCCAGTCAGTTGAAGAGCTGTTATCCAAGGACTCTTCCTAAAATCCTGGCCTCTGAGATGGCCCCAGGCGCCCCCTGAAACCCAGCCCACCTCACTGTCTTCATGGATCTCGATGCTTCCCTGTGCGGGGAACCTCTGTCTTCTCAAGGAAACCCGGTACAGTTCTCCTGCAGAGGGAAAGAGGAGAGCTCAGCATGTCCAGCCTTCCCCAAAGCGACCAGACACTCCCTGGGCCCAGCTGGCCCTAAAGGTGAGGCCTTGGCTTACATCATAGATGAGCTCAGGTTAGTTACAGTCTGGAGCTAGGGAGAGTCACCCCAAGCAGGCCCCACCTCTGAAACCAACATGACATGAAACCCTTTCTCCTCACAAGGAAAGGAAGGCCAGCAGAGTGGGGCCATTCTGGATGGTGCTCCTGAAATGAGAGGCTTCCTCGAAAGGAACTAGCCTGCATTTCTCCACCTCGGTCAGCAGCAGTAGTGTGAGAACCAACTGAGGACTTCCACTTCCAGTTATGGACAGTGATTCGAGCCAAGCCTCCCGCTGAGGACAACTAGAAGAGCTGGTGTGAAGGCACATTTTATGCACCAACTCTTGACTGAGCTGAGAGATTGCCAGGCAGCTGGTAAAACATGCTATCTGGGTCTATCAGTGAGGTGTTTCCGGAAGAGATTGGCATTTGAAGTCGTGAGTGAAGGAGACTGGCCCTCACCAGTGGGAGTGAGTACTGCGTGGCCCGCATGAATAGAACAAAGCAATGCAGGCAGGGAGGACTCACTCTTCTCAAGCCCAGACCTCCATCTCCTGCCCTCGGAGTCAGCACTCCTGGTTCTCTGGCCTTAGGACTTCAACTGGGATTCATGCCCTTGTCTCCTCTGGTTCTCAGGCCTTTGGGCTTGGGCGGGAACTACACCAAAGGCTTTCCTGGGCCTCTCAACCTCCAGACAGCAGACCAGGGAACCTCTCAGCCTCCATCATCACAAAAGCCAGTCCCTCATAATACATCTCTTTTGATACATCTGTGTGTATATCCTTTCAGTTCTGTTTCTCCAGAGAACCCTAATTCAGCTAGATAAATACTTAAAAAAAAAAAATCTGGCTGGGTGTGATGGCTCACGCCTGTAATTCCAGCACTTTGGGAGGCCGAGGTGGGTGGATCACAAGGTCAGGAGATCAAGACCATCCTGGCCAACATAGTGAAACCCCATCTCTACTAAAAATACAAAAAAATTAGGCGGGCATGGTGGTGTGCCCTTGTAACCCCTGCTATTTGGGAGGCTGAGGCAGGAGAATTGCTTGAACTTGGGAGGCAGAGGCTGCAGTGAGCTGAGATCACATGACTGCACTCCAGCCTGGGTAACAAGAGCGAGACTCCACCTCAAAAAAAACAAAACTCTGTTTGAAGTTATCAGAGAGATAATAGAGACTTGAATTATGGAACCACTTTCCAGGGAAGGTAGACTCCCAGAGAGGTAAGGTCAGCATTTGAAACACTCTTGGCATCACCCATGAGCTTTGGGGTAAAGCTGGCCTTTGGCAGAAATCTCTCCTTGCTCCTCTGAGCAAGCTGGGATCAACACCTCCCCGTTCAAGAAGTCCTTATTGGCTCCCAGCTCTCCCTGAGCTCCCATTTCCCTAACAAAGAATTCAGTAAGCCACAGCCATGGACCAAATCTGCCCCACTGCCCATTTTTGTAAATAAAGTTTATTGGAACACACCCAGGTTCGTTCATTTACATATGGTCTATGGCAGGTGGCTTTTGTGCCACAGCAGCAGAGTAGTTGCAGCAGACACCTCACAGCTCACAAAGCTGAGAATATTTATTATCTGGCCCTTTCCAGAAATGTTTGTCAGCCCCTGATCTAACATCTACGTTCCTGAATGTCATGACATTGGTTGGACTCCTGGGTGGAGAAACTTCAAAGGCATCCAACAGCCACCCCCAAGCCCCCACCCAAATGCTTCCTTTCACTCTGAGGACTCCTTGCTGCCATCAGGCTGCCTTCAGCTCCTCTCCTTCCTCCCCCATGAGATGGATACTACCTCCTGTATGTGGCTAAAACCTACACCCAAGCTGAACCACCTGTTTGTGTTCAGTGAGGAGGCACTGGTTCATCTCTTAAGGTCAAAGGTTCCAGATGATGCTGGCCCTTGCCTTCTTCACAACTCCCCCCTGCCCCTCCAAAACCAGAGCCTGCTTTTCCCCTCTAGTAGTCACATCTGGGGAGGGTCCTTCCAGGGGCTTTGAGGGCAACCCTAGGCACCCTGCCAACATCCCCTCACCATGACTGGCCCCAGGGGAGGGGACCTCTACAGAGAACTGCAAATGGGCAGATTTTCTCAGCAGCAAAGAGCATTTCTGAAATATTCTGTCCTCACAGACACAATCCCGGTCAAAGGGCAACTGCTTTATGAGCTTGAAGCTGCTGCCCACACAGACAGGAAATCGTTTCGGAAATGTTGGAGGAGGAGGAAAAACTTGTCCTGGAGCCTGGCTCTGCCCAGCACTTCCTAGTGTTCTTCCCGCTGGCGAGGCTCCCCTGCCTAATTTCTAACTTATCAAAGACCTTGCCCTATGCCATTCAGGACACAGGCATGGGCAAGGACTTCATGACTAAAACATCAAAAGCAACGGCAACAAAAGCCAAAATAGACAAATGGGATCTAATTAAACTAAAGAGCTTCTACACAGCAAAAGAAACTATCTTTAGAGTGAACCAGCAATCAACAGAATGGGAAGAATTTTTTTCAATTTACCCATCTGATAAAGGGCTAATATCCACAATCTACAAAGATCTTAAACAAATTTACAAGAAAAAAACAAACAACCCCATCAAAAAGTGGGCAAAGGATATGAACAGACACTTCTTAAAAGACGATATTTATGCAGCCAACAAACATATGGGGAAAAAAGCTCAGCATCACTGGTCATTAGAGAAATGTAAATCAAAACCACATTAAGATACCATCTCAGTTAGAATGTTGATCATTAAAAAATAAGAAGACAACAGATGCTGGAGAGAATGTGGAGAAATAGGAATGCTCCTACACTGTTGGTGGGAGTGTAAATTAGTTCAACCATTGTAGAAGACAAAGTGGTGATTCCTCAAGGATCTAGAAATAGAAATACCATTTGACCCAGCAATCCCATTACTGGGTATATACCCAAAGGAGTATAAATCATTCTATTATAAAGACACATGCACACGTATGTTTATTGCGGCACTGTTCACAATTAGCAAAGACTTGGAACCAACCCAAATGCCCATCAATGATCGACTGGATAAAGCCAATGATCATGGCTGCTCCTGATACCTGAAGAATGGAGCCTATTTTTGCTTAATCACAGCCTTGGAGAGGTACAAATCATGATAATCCCCTCTAATTACATATGCCATGAAATACTATACAGCCATAAAAAAGGATGAGTTCATGTCCTTTGCAGAGACATGGATGAAGCTGGAAATCATCATTCTCAGCAAACTGACACAAGAACAGAAAACCAAACACTGCACGTTCTCACTCATAAGTGGGAGTTGAACAATGAGAACACATGGATGCAGGGAGGGGAACATCACACATCGGGGCCTGTTGGGGGCTTGGGAGGCTAGGGGAGGGATAGCAGGGGTGGAGATTGGGGAGGGACAACATTACAAGAAATACCTAACGTAGATGACGGGGTGATTAATGCAGCAAACCATCATGGCACGTGTATACCTATGTAACAAACCTGCATGTTCTGCACATGAACCCCAAAACTTAAAGTATGACTGATTTTAAAAAAAGATCTTGCCCTAGGCTTAGCTAGAAGAGACCCAGGCCCTCCCCTCAGGACAGGATGATGACACAACAGTAACAGCTCAGCTTTATTAAGCACTTATTATGTCCTGGGTGCTATGTGTGTTACACGGTTCATCCTGTTCAGTCCCCACAACTACTCTCTGAGTCTGAATGCTCTTGTTAGTAGCCCCATTTTACAGAAGAGCAAACCAAGGCTCAAACAACCTATGTCACTTGCCCCACGCACCTTAAAGGTTAAAGCCCAGGTTTGCCGCTGCCAGAGCCCTTTTCACCACATGAAATAGCACCAGGAGGCAGAGAGTCTGAGTGTGGCTTCCCTGAGACAAAGCACCCACGCTTCATGGTGTATGCAGCCCTGTGTACAGCTCTGGGCAGGCTCTGAGTCCAGAGGAACCAGGAGTGAGGGCAAGGCTGAGGTTGGCTCTAGGGCTGGGAGGTGCGTGGTCAAAGCCACAGTCTCTGGATCCAGAATACCTGGGCTCACATCCTGGCTTTATCAGTTGTATGACCTGTCTCAGTTTCTTCATCTGGAAGATGGGGACAATAATAGCAGCTACCCCGTGCGGTGGTGGTGAGGAGAGATGAGTTCACAGGCATAAAGGGCTTAGAACAGGGTGTGGAACACAGGAAGTGTCACGTGGGCTAGCTGCTATTGTTATTATTACCATTATCCAGGGGACATCCAGGGCACAGAGCCAGGACCACAGCTGATGAGATAGGCTGATGGGGACATTGCCACCTCCACACTTGCCTGCCCTGGTGCCAAGTTCCTCCCTGAGCCCTGGCAGGCTCCTCGGTTTGCAGTGTGATTACAGGATTAAATGCTGTGATTGCCACAAATTACTATGGCAAGGCTATAAATACATTGCAGGGAAGACATGAGGGTCCTGCTGTCTCCTGGGCACAATGCCCTTTGTTAGGTGGGGGCTGGACCCTGCGCCCTCACTGATTACAAAGGCCAAGGAGCACCTACATCTTTGATCTGTGTGCAGCCAGCTCCCTCAGGACCCCTGTGATGCCCTGGGCATCAAATTGGTGGATGACTGCAGCATCCTGCCTACCACTGATGTTGAGGCCGTTCCTGGTTCAGCAAGGATAGGAGCCACGGGAGCCACAGGTCAGAGACTGGGCAGGACTGTCCTCAGTATCCCTCACTCCTCCCCAGCAGGAGGGAAGTGTCGCCTCCTATGCTGTTTGGGGACAGAGCTTTGCTTCCTTTCCACGCACAAAAGCCAGGAATGCTTTGCTCTGGGAGATGGAGGAAGGGAGATCTAGCCTGCCAGATTCAGATTCTGGCCCCTTGAGAGCTGATTAACAGGACCAGAGCTTCCCCACAGAAAGGCACATCTCCCATCTTTGTCTTAGCAAAGGCCCCTGGAGACAAGCAGGGGCAGCCACGGGCCACCTTCCCAGTACCTTGCCCACCAGTCTCTGCTCTTCTAAAAGCCAGACATTCCTACCATAATAATTGAGACCATTGGCTGTGACTCACGCACAAGACATAACTCTTTCACTCGTCCCTGCCTTTGCTCATGCTGAGCCTCTGCCTGTAAGCCCTTCCTCCCTTTCCAGACTGGCAATCTCCTACTTGTCCTGCAAAACCTTGCTCCATTGCTGTCACCTCTAGAAAGCCGTCTTTGATCTATCTAGGCAAAGATGGTTATCCCACAGTCTGCTGCGCTGGTCCTGGCTTACTTGTCTATTTCCGCATCAGACTGTGGGACCCTTGAGAATAGAGTTTAGTAGCTTTCAGGGCCTAGGGTGGCATTTTTGTGAAAACCTTTTGGAAGATCCCAGGCTGCACACAGTCCGTGAGATATCTCTGTGCCATTAAAGCCCCAGGAGAAATCAGGCTCAGGGAAGCATCATCCGCTGAGAAGCACATTTCTTGAAAGTAATCATGGGAACTGGTATGTGAGAACCTCTGGGGATTCTAGAAGACTCTGGCCTGGGCTTTATAATACCACCCCTAGAGGCTTCCCCAGGGTGACAAGAGCAGCGGGCAGGGGGTCCTCAGGGGTAGAGAGCCACATGCAGGGGACCCCAGGACCTCATCATGAGGCTGCCTGTTTCTTCCCACTTTCTGTTAATTTCCATGTGCATGTCCCTATTCAGGCTGGGTCCTTGCAGTGCCTGGATTTGGGGTGGGTGAGCCCACAGCTGTTCCTGTGAGAGTGTTTTGTGACAGGCTTTGTGACAGCTCCCACAGTGCCAGCTCCCAGTACCCTGCTAGCCCTGCATCAGGATAGGTGGTCCACCCCGCTCACCATGGCTGCTCCTGATGCCTGAAGAATGGAGCCTATTTTTGCTTAATCACAGCCTTGGAGAGGTACAAATCGTGATCATTCCCTCTAATTACCAACGCACCACACTGCTCTTGAGACAAAAGCCAAGGTCATCACCCACACGCTCAGCACCCTAAGCAAAGCATCACCCCAGCTCGGCCGGGGAGCGTAGCTGTCTCCATCTCTCTTGCTGTCGACCTCTGGGGTCCATAGGGGCGGACGCTGAGGGCCCCCTGGCTAAAGCTAAACACTCAGTTTCCCCCTCCATCCTTGGCAGTCACTCCCACCCCCCTTACTCACCTCTGGAGTCAACTGAGCAGAGCTGGGCCGAGCTTGAGACAATGTGATACAGCCTGAGAAGTAGCTACAAAGTATCTCATCCTCTGAGAGCTAGTGGAAGCTCCTGCATGGGTGCAAACACACTTTTTTTTTTTTTTTTTTTTTTTTTTTGCATAAACTGTCCCTGGTCACCAGAGCTCTTCACCGCCCCGAAGGAGGGGAATAGGAAAGGAATGGTCTCTGCTCTTTGCTCTTACTAATGCCTTCATATCCCAGCCTTGCCTCTTCAAGGTGACTCCTGGCAGGGAGAAAAGAGTGGGGAGAGGCTCCTATGAGCAGCAGGAACTGCTTAGACTATTAGGACCTGTCCCGTAAGGATCCCCTCAAGTCCACCCTGGCCCTGCTTGAGAGTCAAAGGCTTTACTTTTTTTTTTTTTTTTTTTTTTTTGAGACGCAGTCTCACTCTGTCACCAGGCTAGAGTGCAGTGGTGCAATTTCAGCTCACTGCAACCTCTGCTTCCCAGGTTCAAGTGATTCTCCTGCGTCAGCCTCCTGAGCAGCTGGGACTACAGGTGCCCACCACCATGCTTGGCTAATTTTTGTATTTTTAGTAGAGACAGGGTTTCACAATGTTGGCCAGGATGGTCTGAAACTCCTGACCTCGTGATCCGCCTGCCTTGGCCTCCCAAAGTGCTGGGATTACAGGTGTGCGCCACCGCACCCAGTCAAAAGCTTTGCTATTTTGCTGTGATGTGGGATCCATCCATACACCTAGATGACATCTGGGAAGAACTAGAGCCTCATTCAGCAGCATGGATGGGGGGCTCAGACCAAGCCCCCATTCCCCAGGTAAGCCCACATGACACACACATGAGGAGAGAAGGACACACACAGACATACAGGGGAGACAGGCCATGAATCAAGTCCTCGGGTGAGAAACAAACACCCTACTCAGAGGGTGACCTCAGATATGCTCTGCAAACCATGGCAAAAGGAGGGGTTTGCCTGCATTCCCCGGTAATAGTCAAGCAGCCTCAGAGACTATGAGTCCAAGTATGAGTGCCCTCAGTGAGTGCTAGCCTCCAGATCCAGCAAAATCAGGCACTAGGGCCTTGAAGGGGACCCACAGTCATAATGACGGAGTCACTCTGAGAGGCTCTGGAGAAAGGAAGGACAACCAAAAAAAACCACAAGCAGCTAATCTCACTTTGCTTTTCAAGAGGCTGATTCCAACTAGGGAACTTGGTGTTAATTCCTAGGCAAGTCCCGGGGCAAATTAATAAATGCTTTGAAGGCCCTTACAAAAGGAAGCAGTAGGTCCCAACGCAGTGGCTCACACCTGCAATCCCAACACTTTGGGAGGCCAAGGTGGGCGGATCACTTGAGCTTAGGAGTTTAAGATCAGCCTGGCCAACATGGTGAAACCCCATCTCTACTAAAAATACAAAAATTAGCCAGGCATGGTGGTGGGCATCTATAATCCTAGCTACTTGGGAGGCTGAGGCAGGAGAATCCTTAAACCTGGGAGGCAGAGGTTACAGTGAGTCAAGATCGTGGCACTGCACTCCAGCCTGGGCGATAGAGCAAGACTCCATCAAGGAAAGAAAAGGGGAGGGGAAGGTAGGGGAGGGGAGGGACTCCCAGAGCTCTGATAGGTTCCCTTGGAACCAGCTCCCTAACCAATCAGCTCCCTAACCCTGTGTCATAGCATGTGGCATAGATAGGGTCACTGGACCAGAAGCTCAAGGGAATGCCAAGGGCTTAGAGCATCTGGGAAGGGAACACACTGGCAGAATAAAAACTATCTAAGGAACCCACAGCCCTCACCACAGGAGCTCAAGGAATGCGGGCTCATGAATGGGAACCTGCGACCACACAGAAGGTGTGGGGACCAACGGCCAGTAGCAGATGCCCACGGAACAGCATGAAGCTGGGAAAATGACGGGCCCTCTCCTGAAGGTTTTAAAACGTTTTTTAAAATGGGAAATTTTTGGCCAATAAACGGTTCCTTAGGAGCCCAATTTGCAAAGATGAAAGTGGATTGGCTCTGGCTGAAGCAGGTTGGGGAGCCCAGAGCCCACCTTCCTCACTCCAGCACATCCCTGTCCCTAGGCAGTTCCTGAGGGCTCCACAGAATGAAACTTAAAAGCCACTGACCTGCTAGGCATGGTAGCTCACGCCTGTAATCCCAGCACTTTGGGAGGCTGAGGCAGGCAGATCACGAGGTCAAGAGATCAAGACCATCTGAGCTAACATGGTGAAACCCGGTCTCTACTAAAAATACAAAAACTAGCCGGGCATGGTGGCACATGCCTGTAGTCCCAACTACTCAGGAGGCTAAGGCAGGAGAATCTTTTGAGCCTGGGAGGCGGAGGTTACAGTGAGCCGAGATCATGCCACTGCACTCTAGCCTGGACAACAGAGCAAGACTCTGTCTCAAAAGAAAAAAAAAAGCCACTGACCCTGTTCACCAGCCAGACTGCAGGCCACCTCCTCCACAGGTTCCCATCCCTAGTTTTGCAGAAAATGAAAAACAACATTCTAAATGATGGAGGGGAGGTCGGGGAAGGAACTTGGGGTCTCGTATTAGAAGGAAACACACAAAAATATTTACAGTGACTTTCTCTAGATGCCAGGACAATAGACAATTTTTTTTTTTTTACTTTCTATTTTCCTCTATTTTCTAATTTTTCTCTAAGGAGTCCCTATTTCTTTTAGTTTAAAACTATGAATGTTTATTGGACAGATAATACAAGTATGTATCATGTTTATGCAAGGAACATTTTTAAACCAGCCACAACCTCCTATTTTAGTCAATACAAACACTACAAAGTAAAAGGTGTAAAATGCTGTCTTGCCCTCTGGGAGCTGACAGGCTAATGAGGGAATATAAAAGGACAAGAAATGCTTGCGGAAGGAAAGAATAAATGTGGAACATGATGAGTAAATTAAGATTCTGTGTTTGGGTTAAAAATGAACTTGAGGCTGGGTGCAGAGGCTCACACCTGTAATCCCAACACTCTGGGAGGCGAAGGCAGGTGAATCACCTGAGGTCAGGAGTTAGAGACCAGCCTGGCCAACATGGTGAAGCCCCATCTCTACTAAAAATACAAAAATTATCCAGGTGTGGTGGTGTGTGCCTGTAATCCCAGCTACTTGAGAGGCCAAGGCAGGAGGATCACTTGAACCTAGGAGGTGGAGGTTGCACTGAGAAGAAATCACACTATTGCACTCCAGCCTGGGCAACAAGAGTGAAACTTCATCTCAAAAATAATTAAATTAAATTAAAATAAAGTAAGCTTTCCAGGGACTTTAAAAAACAAAACAAAACAAACTCAATACCCCTTGCTGATTCCTACTCTATTGGTTATTGCCTAAACTTGTGTCAGGGCTGAAAACAGCAAGACGAGTCAGATACAGCGCCTGCCTTCAAAGATCTCACAGGCACCTGGGATCATATGACCAAGAGTAGATCATGTGACCAAGGTCAGGTCACATGACAAAGACCTAGGTCATGTGCCCAAGATCAGTCACATGACCAAAGGCTACAAACAGCCTGAGTCAGGGTAATGGGACTGCCACAGTTACTTCTCAACCTCGGAGGCTGCATAAACCAGAGATCTCCATTCAAAATGAGAAGGGGACATCCCTGCCCTGCCCCTGCAGCTCAGCCCCCCTCAAGGGTATGTCTGATGCCCAATAACAGGGCAGGAAAGCTGTAGAAAGGGGCTCAGGAGGTCGAGAGACCCAGCCTGGAGAAGAGCGGCTCCGAGGGATACAGTGGCTGCGTGCAAATCTATGCTGAGCCTTGTGTGGGCCAAGGGAGCAGAGGTCAGAGCCAGGACGAGTAGGAGTTGGGGTGGTTTCTGGAGAGTCTTTCCAAGTTTTAGCACAACTTAGGAAATGTTTACAGCAGTTCAAGAGTGATCTGTGCTGACCTGGAGACAGGGTGTGCTCCTTCATCGAAGTTAAACAAGCAAGTTATGTAAGTGGACACTTAGCGGGGTGCTAGGGAGGGAAGTTTCATGGGGGTTGGGGAGTCGGAGGCCTCAGCCTCCGTGACTCTTTAACCTTTAGGGTCAGAATCTAATCGTGTCTGCCTGGATTCATCCATCTAACCAGGCCAACAGGGTGTGTCCAAACCTTCAATGGGCCAGTGAGCCTTTCACAGAGACATTACCCCAGACCAGGGCCTGGCCCTTGCAAGGGGCCTATGCCCCAAACCCTGCCCCTTCAGAACATGCTCTTAGACACCCCAAGGGAACATGGGGTAAGTTCAGAGGAACAGTTCTCATGGGGGATCCCAGTTCAGATCAGAGGTGCCATCTTGAATTGGACCCAGTGAAATGTCTAGATACACAACCATGAGAAAACTCTGCCATGACGACACAGTGATGCTAGAGGGACGTGACATCGAAAACCCTGGTATCCCCTACAGACTCTTCTGCAACAAACACAGCCCTCCTAAGATTGATCCTGAGTTTCTAGTCCTCATCCAGTGTCTCACATTCATCCTATGAGGTCAGGAATGCTCTCCCGATTTTAAAGATGAGAAAACCAAGGACTGGAAAGGTGAAGCGATTTCTCTCAGGATGTAAGTGGAGGGCTTGAACCCAAGTCACCAGGCCAGGGCTCTTCATCGTCCTGAAGGAAGGAATGGTCTCTCCATTCTTACTAATGGCTTCACGCCACAGTCCTGCCTCTTCAGGGTGACTCTTGGCAGGAAGGAAAGAGTGGGGAGAGGCCACTCCGAGGAGCAGGAACTGCTTAGACGGTTAGGCCCTACCCCCTAAGGACCCTGCTGTCCACCCTGGCCCTGCCTGGAAGTCAGCACAAACACAAAGGAATGCAACAGCACAAGCCAGCCCACGCACTGCTGCACAGGAATCCCTGCCAAGCGTGTGCAGCTTGCAGCACAGGGACTGGGAGTGTCTCTTACACGTCTGAAAAAGGTGCTCAACCTTAGAACCCTAACCTAGAGGAAGGTCATTGAAATTATCCAGAAACAACTATTTTTTTCCCCCACCTGTCAGATTGGCAGTTGTGACACCCTGTGGGCCACAGTGTGGGAAAATGCTCTCTTCATTCATTGCTGGTGAGACTAAAAATCAGTACAGCCTCTGTCAAGGGCCATTCGGCAATGTCATTCAAAATACAAAATGCCTTTAACCCAGCAATTCCAAGCCCATGTGCAAAAGGACTTATGTACAATGCTAACCATTGCCATACTGTTTACAATAGCAAAAGCCAGGATGCACCTATATGTCCACCAGTATGGGACAGATTAAATAAATTGTACCACAGTGAAATCACACACACTCGTTGCAAAAAACAACTCACCTCTAAGTGTACCGAGCTAATAAGACAATCATGATATAGCATCAGCATCTGAGAAAAGCAAGGTGCACAATGAAAAGAACTGTGTGCTCCCATCTGTGTGAGGGTATAGGTATAAAAATATATACAGGCCGGACGCAGTGGCTCACACCTGTAATCCTAGCACTTTTGGGGGGCCAAGGCAGGTGGATCACAAGGTCAGGAATTCGAGACCAGCCTGACCAACAGGGGGAAACCCCGTCTCTATTAAAAATACAAAAAATCAGCCGGGCATGGTGGCAGGGGCTTCTAATCCCAGCTACTTGGGAGGCTGAGGCAGGAGAATTGCTTGAATCCGGGAGGCGGAGGTTGCAGTGAGACAAGATCAAGTCACTGCACTCCAGCCTGGGCAACAGAGTGAGCCTCCATCTCAAAAAATATAAATAAATAAATAAATACACACACACACACATATGCATATTTGTATGGATATGCTCATGTATGCAGAGATTATCTCTGAAATGGAATCTAAGCAACTAGTTATAATCTTCGCTTCTAGGCAGAACTGTGTGAGGTGGAAGACAAGAGACAGAGGCATTTTATACCATGTACATGTGCTACCTACTCCAAAGACAGATTAAAAATAAGAATTTTTTTAAAGTGCATGTAGCAGGGTGGTTTTTTTTAAGATACCAATTTATATTTTCTCCCAGCTCTGGCTCCTTTGCCTCTGGGAAGGTTTCTGACAGAGCTTCCTGGCTTTTATTTCCAAAAGCTCTTTTGTTCCCAAGAGGAAAGGATTTGAGGAGACAGAGAATGCTTCAGGGTGAAAAGAGATCCTCACGCCCTGGCCCCAAGTGGAGGAGACAGTCCTCTGCAGGGGACCCTTTGCAACTCCAGGAAGATGGAGAACAACGTAAGAAGACCTGGCCATCCCAGGCTCCAGAGAGCCTGAACCCTAGGCCAGGAGCTGCAAGCCCATGACCAAAGGGACCACCAGGCTGGGTTCCAGGGTCCTCATGCTTTCTGGTGTGGAGGGAGCACTGCCTGCACACATGTGCATGCATGCAGATATCCTTCCCCCACCAGAGTGTGGGGAAGACCTGGAGTTTTGGGGTGATGGCAGAAGAAGGAGGAAATTGCAGCCCCTGGATGCACAGAGGAGTCCTTCACTGGCACAGCTGCATGGGAATGCACAGTCAGACTCAAAGGGGCCAACACAAAAACAAACAAAAGGACAATGCTTCCACATGGAAGTAAGTAGACTGGGCGGAAAATATATACAGGCCGGACGCAGTGGCTCACACCTGTAATCCCAGCACTTTTGGGGGGCCAAGGCAGGTGGATCACAAGGTCAGGAATTCGAGACCAGCCTGACCACAGTGCCCCATCTCTGCCCCACTCAGCCCCAAGGCCACCTTGCTACTGGTTGGGTGTAGCCAGTGGAAAACACCAGGAGGAGAACTGGGGCAAGGGAGCCCCCTCCATGCCAGGCCATTGTAAGGTGGTCTCTGCTGGAGGCTGCAGCTCATGCAGGGGCCTCTCTGGGCTCTTCTCCTTCAGAGGTGGGAGCAGCCCCAGGGTACTGCCAATACCTTCTTGGTTTCCTTAGAGCCTCACTCATCTGTGAATGAAGTCCCTCTGCTAAGCCCTCCTCCCACCTGTAGTTTGTGTGAGCCTTCCTGTTTCCTGCTAGAACCCTGACAGAATCACAGACTGGATCCTGAGTGCTCTATGCAAATCCCATCACCTCCTCCCACACCACCCCTCTCCAGGCCTCCATCCTGACCAAGCCCCTACCTTCTGCTCCGCTCTCCCACACTCGCCCCTCCCTCCCTGAACTCAACCAGTTTTCAAATATCCCCTTTCCCTCTCGCTGCAGAGTCCCAAGCTGCACGTGTCCCAAGCAAAGCACAGATGCTTCATAGATAGACTTGAATATATGCACAGAGACGCACGCACACTCATTCTCATGAAAGCGAATGCACCACTGAATTGGCATAGAGGCTAATGCACACACACACAAGTGCAAGGGCACACACACACACACACACAGTGAGAAGGAAACATGCCAAGCAGAGACACACACACATGCAAGAGAAGTGCTCCCAAGGCGGACGTCTGCCACCCTGTGCTCATTAAAGCTGGCTAAATATAGCCCATCTGCAGCTGTGCTCAGCAAGCTGCCCACACAGGCCAGGAAAAGACACCAGTTACCAGGCAGAGAAGTCGAGAGGCCAGCCATGGGCAAGGGGCTTCATGCATCCTGTCTGTTGGGGGGGTCTTCTCGGGGAGACCAGGGGCTGAAGGTATGTGGGAAGGGAAGCCCTTTGGTGGCTGGTCAGGGCATTCAGCGTGGTTCCTCTGGTCACTGACCCTATGCAGTGGGGTATGAGGTCAAACCATGTGCCCACGATGGGGAGAGGTGAGCTGAGCCATCTACACCTCTCTGTGTCTGGGCTGAGGCCCCAAGCTCAGTCCAGGACGAGGGGTTGGAGTTAGGACTCAGCTGGGGAAAAATTGGGGCTCAGTTGGTGGCTAGCAGAGAGGCTCAGTAGAGGATGAAGATAAAGGATCAGACTGGGACTAGAGGTGAGATTCTGTGGACCATTGTCAGGTCTTTTTCTGGGGACGAGAGGAAATTCAGACCCCCATGGAGCACCTGCTCTAATGTGTGGACATGGCTATAGGAAGACCCTCCCCACACCTGGGACAGCTGCCTGCTGCCTCTACCCCTGCAGGTGATGCCAGGCACTGGCCCTGGCAGTCATGAGATGACCGGCCTGGGTTTGGGTCATATGTGTCAGGTGGCTGTTGCCATCCACGCAGGCCAGGTCCAACTTTAAGGGCCACAATAGACAGGTCTTCCAGCTATAGAATCTGCCCCTCAACCCATCCTGCAGGGTGTAGGGCAGAGGGAGCCTCCTCTCAACTCACACTTCCTACCCTGCACCTGGTGGAGCTGCTGAGACTGGAAAGGAGAGGTATGGAGAGGGCGAGGCAGCCACAGGTCTCCTGGGAGAGTCCACGCCTCCTCCCACCAGACGTTCCTGGAGGGGGGTGTGGGCAGAGGAAGGTGAGTTACTGCCCCTTTGAGACAACAGCTCTACCCTCTGCCTCTTCTATGGTGGTGGCAGATTGCAGCAGGAGAGGTGGGCTGGGCTTGCTGGATTCAGCACATGCCATCCTGGCAGTCCTAAATGGAGCCGCAAAGGCAGATGCTAACAGTGCGGGGTCCAGAGGGACGCTGGTCCTTCCCATCATTTGCTGCAGAGGAGCTGTCTGTCTCCTCCACGGGAATGGATGGGATGCTCGGGCTTCCCAATTAGCCAATAAGAAAACTGTGCTTAGAGAGTCCATGCTCCTCCCAGAGTCAGTGTGGAAGGGAAGAGGGTAAAGTGGGCAGGTAAGGTCACACGGAGGCAGGGTTCATGTTTCATTGGAGAGGAGTTGTGGGAGGGGAGGCAGGGGCTGTGAGGCTCAGGCTTTCCTCCTCCAAAGGTCTCTCTGACACTCTGAAAGGAGGACCAGAGTAGGTGAGATGGGAGGCAGGGAGGCCAGTGCAGAGGAGGATGCAATGGTCCAGGAGAGAAAAGACGGGGCCTGAACTAGAGAAGGGATGGGGACAGAGAGGAGTGGGTGGGTCTCAGGGCACTGCTGGAGGTTGAATGGCACTAGGAAAGGCTGATTTAACAGTGGATGGTGACGGAGATGGAGAAGTCTCGAAGGTTTCTGGCTTGGATTCCTGGAGGATGGTGCCATTCATACTGAAGAGAAGCACAGGAGTGAGGCTCAAGGGAAACACGTAAGATCCCTGAGTCCCTACAGCCAGCACCATGGCAGGTGTGCTGGAAGCGCTCTGGAAATGGTCACTGCTAACAGAGCAGCATGAACAGGGCAGAAACAGAGGTAGAGACAGAGGAGGCCAGGGGGCAGATACGTGGCAACAGAAGACCCCGAGAATGTTAGACCCAGGAGGGACTCCATGTACAGACTGATGCGCCCGAGGCAGCAGCTGAGACTGCACAGTAACTCAGCAGGAGGGAGCCCAGGTCTCCTCCCCCAAGTCCAAGGCCCTCTCTCTCCTCTGCCCGCCTTGTAGCCCTACACACAATGGCTCCCTTGGCTTCCTCTAATTTGGTTTCAAATATCAGGCTCGTGCCAGTGACAGCAGGCTACCAGCCTGTCCAACTGCACGATGAAGGCTGGGGCAGCCATGAAGGACAAAGTGTCCGGGACACCCCTCCCAGCATAGCCACTGCAGACAGGGCCTTGCAACCTCATACCTGCACATGCCCTCAGAGGTTCATGGAGGCCTCCCTCCCCATGCTCCCAACCCAAAAGGCTCAGTGCTGTCTGGCCAGCTCATGTCCTCCTCTTTGGGGACTCCAACGCTTGAGGAACCACTGCTGTGACAATGGCAACTGAGGCAGCCGCAGGACAAACAGAGCAATGGAAAAACTGAGAGCTCCACTGATAAGATTCATCATCACATGTGCGCCAGGTGTCCCAGCTCCCAAGGCACAGCCGTCTGATGACAAGTGAGAACCATCAGACGCTTTCTATCCATGCTGCTTGGATCCTAGGATCTCACGTATATCATCTCTGGTGCCCTCAGCAACTCCAAGAAGCAGAGAGTATGCTAGTCTTTCCACAACTGAGTAAACTGAGGCTCAGAGACATCAAGTAACTTGCCCAAAATGTCACAGCTACGAAACAAGAGAAGCTGAGTCAGACCCAGGCCTTACCACCCTGCAATCCCAGACACCATCACAACAGTCCCAGGATTTTCTGACTCCTGGTTCCAGGGAAATTTTTACCACCTCACAAACTTGTTTTTAGTGAGTTTTCAAAAACCCAGTGGAACTATTAAATAAGATCATTTGCATGCAAGTATACTTTATGTGGAAAAGCACCGTTATAAATGCAAAGCATGGCTATTATTCTTAATTCAGGTCACAGACTTTTCTTCTGCCAACATTGCACTAAAAATAAACAAACACATTATCATCGATCATCACCATCATTTCTTAAAAGAAAAAGCATTTTAATGCCAAAAACAGGCAGGACATAATTGTAGAATTATGTGAAAAGGAGTCCTCTCTATTGAATACATTCAACATTATGGAAAAACACATTACAGTATTATTGTTTTTCTCACTGCTGAAAATGTTGGGTTCACTTGGTCACCCCCAACCTACGTGACCTCGAAGGTACCATTTCAGCTCCAAAATTCATCTGCACATATTATGTCATTCTTTGCTAAATAAGAACATTCTTTTTTGTTTTGTTTTGTTTTGAGATGGAGTCTTGTTCTGTTGACCAGGCTGGAGTGCAGTGGTGGGATCTTGGCTCACTGCAACCTCTGTCTCCCAGGTTCAAGCAATTCTCCTGCCTCAACCTCCTGAGTAGTTGGGATTACAGGTGTATACCATCATACCCAGTTAATTTTTGTATTTTTAGTAGAGATGGGGTTTCACCATGTTGGCCAGGATGGTCTCAAACTCCTGACCTCAGGTGATCCACCCGCCTCTGACTCCCAAA
Source organism: Plecturocebus donacophilus (assembly GCA_004027715.1). Classification (NCBI taxonomy): domain Eukaryota; kingdom Metazoa; phylum Chordata; class Mammalia; order Primates; family Pitheciidae; genus Plecturocebus; species Plecturocebus donacophilus. Next base: position 60,735 of record PVKP010002132.1, on the reverse strand, counting down.
GTGCTGAGATGACAGGCATGAGCTCCTGCTCCTGGCCTGATAAGAACATTGGTGTTTTTTTTTTTTTCTGAGATGGAGTCTCACTCTATAGCCCAGGCTGGAGTGCAGTGGCATGATATAGGCTCACTGCAACTTCTGCTTTCTGGGTTCAAGTGATTTTCCTGCCTCGGCCTCCCAAGTAATTGAGACTACAGGCACATGCCACCACGCCAGGCTAATTTTTTGTAATTTTATTAAAGATGGGGTTTCGCCTTGTTAGCCAGGATGGTCTCGAACTCCTGACCTTGTGATCCGCCTGCCTCGGCTTCCCAAAGTGCTGGGATTATAGGTGGGAGCCACCGTGGCCAGTCCAATAGGAACATTCTTGATGACAACCTTTAGCAATAGAATTCTAATTAAAATCTGTAACTGGAAAGGAAAAAAAAATAAAAGACTTTGCCTCTATTTAAACACACTTTTTTTTCAGCCAGGTCCAGAGGTCACTAAACATCTCATCATTGCAACTGTGTCTGTGGAAAATAGAGCTGTGGTTTGCTGTCCTGGAGACAAGCCCCAAGTCGGGTGGCTGTTTTTGCTTTGGGGCTGCCGCTGTGGTTTCCTTTGGCCAAATGCTCAGAAGGGGAGATGATGGGTTCTTTTCCTCTCCTGCATTCCTGGGGAATGTGGTGACACCCCTGTATTAATCATGCTTGTTATTTCATAATGTTTTGACATCTCGGGGGCCTCACTGGCCAGGAAGAGACGGTCCCTCCCAGGGCTGGCTAATTCCTAGAGGTAATAACCACTCCCTTTGAGGATACCTTTCACAGGCAAACCAGCCCATCCCAAACCCATATCCCTAACCACCCTCTCTGTCTAACTCTCACCCACCAAGACAGTATTTCCCTGGCCCTAAATCACCCCAGGGCCAGCTACCAGACAACGAGACACCAGCCCTAGAGCCCAGGGACCTAGACACGCAAATCAGCCAGCCCTACATGGTTCTCCTTTTCTGCTCTGCCTTTCCTGCAGAAAACCCGACAAGGGCTCTGGGCCTTGCAGCTGTGGGGGGCCCAGTCCACTCTGCCCAGAAACTCCCAGCCTCAGGCCTGCGGCCGCACTCCAACCTCTTTCCTCACTTAGCTGCTGTTCTGAGGTGGAGGCACCTATGACACTAGCCTTCCTATGACTTGGAATCCAGGCTTGAGTTGGTGGCTCTTCAGTCTCCTGACCAAACCCAGTGCTTCCCCTGTGGGGAAGTGGCATGGCCCCCATCTCTTGAAATCTGTGCTGAAAATCTTTTTTTTTTTTTTTTTTTTTTTTTTTTTGAGAGAGAGAGAGTCTCACTCTGTTGCCCAGGCGGGAGTGCAATGGCGCAATGTCAGCTCACCACAACCTCCGCCTTCCAGGTTCTAGCAATTCTCCTGTCTCAGCCTCCTGAGTAGTTGGGACTACAGGCACATGCTGCTACGCCTGGCTAATTTTTTGTATTTTAGTAGAGACAGGGTTTCACCATGTGGACCAGGCTGGTCTCGAACTCTTGAGCTCAGGCAATCCACCTGCCTCGGCCTCCCAAAGTACAGGGATTACAGGCATGACCCACTGCACCCAGACAAATCTTTTGATGACATGAGCCTCTCTACATGCTCAGTCACCTCTATACATTAAAGACCCGCAGGTACATTTTAATACGGTCCCCTTGTGCTGAGCGCAGTTCCTTATACCTACAAGGGCTCAGGAAAGAGAACTGCCCTCTCTCTGTCCTGTCCTTTCCATGGCCTGATGCCCTTGTGGCCTGGGCCTTGGGGTGCCCTTGACAAAGACATTCACACCTACTGACCCCTGAAGGACTTTGTCTATGAAATTTCCATTGAATGTTAGAAGCAGAAAAAGATTCTCCAGGTAGAGTGCAGTGGCTCATACCTGTAATCCCAGCACTATGGGAGGCCAAGGTGGGCAGATCACCTGAGGTCAGGAGTTCCAGACTAGCTCAGCCAACATGGCAAAACCGTGTCTCTACTAAAAATACAAACATTAGCCGGGCATGGTGGCAGGCGCCTGTAATCCCAGCTACTCAGGAGGCTGAAGCAGAAGAATCACTTGAATCTGGGAGAAGGAGGTTGTCGTGAGCTGAGATCACGCCATTGAACTCCAGCCTGGGCGACAGAGCAAGAGAAGAAAAGAAAGATTCTCCCACAGGTGATGCCTGTGCACCCACTCAAGGCTGGATTCCAGGCCACAGGAAGGCTGGTGCCACAGGTGCCTCCAGCTCAGGTTCTAGCAATTGAGGGATGAAACTGAGGGATGAAAGAGCTTGCAGAGTGACCACAGGCCTGAGCCTGGGGAGGTGGTGGGCAGAATGGACTGACCACCCCACTGCAAAGCTGCAACCACAGGTCAAAGGAGCAGGAGAGAGAAGTCAGGAAAGTTCTGAGCACAAACACACATGGGCTCCTCTCCTGACCCAGCCACATGTGAAAGGCAATACCACCAACAGCAAAGACATCTGGCCCAGACATTGGCCACTGAGTCCTCGCAGAAAGGCATCCTGAGGTCACTATATCAGCAAATGGACACATCTTGACCAAGTCTTTCCTGGGTCCAATGCTGTGCTCATCTCTCTGAGACAACACAGAGGGAAGGAAATCTGGAGACGCCTGTATAACACAGAGGACAAGGACTCCACCACGGGGCCACCGGCTCTGCAGAGAGGCGGCCTCTTCATGGAGCAATACTAAGGATCGTCACCCCTGGCACATCCATGAATAAGGTGTCTCTGAACATGGTGTCAGTCACCATGACACCATCGATGGTTCCTGGAAGCTGTGTTGCCCATAGGGGATGGGCACAGGGGTGGTGTTCTCCATCCCTGTCCTTCTCTCTCTGTCCCCATGCCATGATCTCATCTGCTCTGCTGAGCTCACGCTCCCAACCCACCAGCCTCCAACCCTCACTCTGGCCCTGTGGAATCCCCAGAGAGGAGGACGTGAGCTGGCCTGAGCTGCCCAGTGATAGGAACTCAGGAACCCTAAGAGCTCAGTTCATGGGGTAGAGAGTGGCCCAAACTCAGGCTGCGTGATCCCATGCCCTCTGGTCCTGCCTGTAGAAAGATGGCAGGGATCCTGCCACCCTTCTAGGCTCCAACAAGCTTGGACCCCTCCAAGGGGAAGAAATGACCCCATGGGGTCAGGCTTGACTCACGCTGCTTCTCCTGGAGGATGCTGGATGTGCACGGTGCGGTCCCTTCCCCTGCAGAAAAAGAAAAGAATTGTGAGCAGATCCCTCACTGTTGCCAGGCACTGTATTTCCTAGGGAGGCTGCCTGTAGCCACCTCTGCCCCTCACTCTGGAGCCTGGAATGGGCAGAAGTGTCTCCCACCACTTCATGCCCTGCTCTGCCCTACCCTGACCCAGCCCTTGGCTCTGCATGCCACACCTGATGCCAGGGGAGAGCATGGCCTGGCTCTTCTGCCTCCTCGGGCCTTTCCACCTCTGTCTCCTCCCTCCTCTATAAAGCAGCTGCTTCCCAGGAGTTGCCTACCTCTCTATACTCACTCTCTCCTCTGAGGGTCAGCACTGAACTCCAAGCCCACAAACCACTGCCAGGGCTCTGCCTCTGGTCCAGGCCTCTCTCCTTAGTTCTGGATCTGCACATCCCACTGCCCTCCGGACACATCCTGTGGCCACTCCTAAACACTGCACACTCCCCAGGACCAAAGCTTCCCCAGAAGTCCCCTCCCAAAACGTGTCTGCAGCTTCCTCTAGGACCCCAGTTCTCTGAGGAAGGGTTCCAAGGCACAAAGCAAAGTCACATCCTGGTCTCCCCTAGGGACTCGAGAACCCTTCCCCATGCAAAGCTACCTCGTTTCTTCCCCCGCAGGACCCAATGACAACTCCAGTCTAGGAAGCTCCTCCATTTCCACAGCCCACACTCCGGGGTCTGGTGGATGACTCCTTTCCTGACCCCGTGCCTGCCTCCCATATGAAACTTCTACAGATATGTCCATCAGAATCCGTTACCCTGATTCTGTGGCCCTCTGCCTGCCAGGGCCGCCTTCATGGCCCATGTCCTCTGAATCATGGGATCTTGGCCCCCAGGCTCTCTTAAAAACAGGCAGGGATAAATAGTGAGAAGAGCATACAGTTGGAGGCTGGAGACTCTCTGTTTCAGGCTCCCTCTGGCCTGCTGTGTGACATGAGGCACGTCACTCTCCCTCTCTGGGCTCATTCTTACAAAATAGCAAGGATCCAGTGCTCTCTAAGAACCTCAAAGTCCTGAAATGCCTTGAGTGGCACTGCATTATGACTGGCTACCTGGATTCAAATGCCAGTTTCTTTGCTTATGAACCATGGACCCTTGGGCAAGTTTCACAACCTGTATAAGCCTCAGTCTTCTAATCTATAAAATGGGGATGGAACTGGTACCTGCCTCAGAGGGTTACTGTGGATATTAAATAATTAATATATGTAAAGCTGGCTGGGCATAGTGGCTCATGCCTGTAATCCCAGCACTTTGGGAGACAGAGGTGGGCAGATCACCCGAGGTCAGGAGTTTGAGACTAGCCCAGCCAACATGTTGAAACCCCATCTCTACTAAAATAGAAAAATTAGCTGGGTGTGGTGGTGTACACATGTAATCCCAAAGCTACTAGGGAGGCTGAGACAGGAGAATCACTTGAACCTGGGAGGTAGAGGTTGCAGTGGGCTGAGATCATGCCACTGCACTCCAGCCTGGGCAACAGAATGAGACTCAGGCTCAAAAAAAAATTATAAAATATATATATATATATATATATATGTAAAGCCTTCAGAACACAGCCAGGTACATAACAGGTATTCAATAAGTGAGGATTGCTCTGATTCTTGGTTGGTTTTTGTTTTGTTTTGTTTTGTTTTTTTTGAGATGGAGTCTCACTCTGTCGCCAGGTGGAAGTGCAGTGGCGTGATGGGCTTACTGAAAACTCCACCTCCCAGGTTCAAGCAATTCCCCTGCCTCAGCCTCCCGAGTAGCTGGGACTACAGGCGCCCACCATCACACCTGGCTAATTTTTTGTGTTTTAGTAGACAGAGTTTCACCACGTTGGCCAGGCTGGCCTTGATCTCCTGACCTCGTGATCCACCTGCCTCGGCCTCCCAAAGTGCTGGGATTACAGGCGTGAGCCACCCCACCCAGCCCTGATTCTTGTTTTATTTACTTGTTAACTTCTAACAATTGATGTAAGACCTTGTCCCTTTTGTCTGCATCATGATCCCAGGTGGAGCCAGCTAGAGAGAATCAGTGGCTAATATTAGACGCCAGCTCACAGCACTCCCCAGACCCAGGGCCTGTGACAAAGCCTAGGCCCAAGAAGGGGCCCAGATAGAGAACAGAGACCTGGACACCCTCGTAGAGCTATCCCCACACAGCACAATAGGGTGGACACAGACTGTTTCCCAGGTGCAAGAGCAGCACAGGTGTGGACAGAAACACACCTTAGCTTGGCGCACACGCACACACACACACACACAGGCCCCACCAGCACCCAGGTTCCCCCTCCTGCCGACAAACCATGCTGTGAGTGACAGTTGCAAAGTTGAGCCAAGCATCTGCCCTTCCCAGGGCAGATGGCCCCATCCAGGTAGACAGGGAGCAAAGACCAGCATCGGATCTGAGCACCAGCCAAGGCCTATGACACTTCAGTGCCCCCAAAGAAAGTCAGCTTCAGCTGGCTATGGTGGCTCACACCTGTAGTCGCAGCATTTTGGGAGTCTGAGGCAGGTGGATCATGAGGTCAGGAGTTTGAGAACAGCCTGGCCAACATAGTGAAACTCCATCTCTACTAAAAAAAATACACAAAATTAGCTGGGCATGTTGGTGGGCACCTGTAATCCCAGCTACTTGGGAAGCTGAGGTAGGGGAATCGCTTGAACCCAGGAGGCAGAGGTTTCAATGAGCTGAGATTGCACCACTGCACTCCAGCCTGGATAGCAGTGTGAGACTCCTTCCCAAAAAAAAAAAAAAAAAAAAGAAGGAAGGAAAGTTAGCTTCAACCACCCAGCAGAACAGGGATCTAGCAGAGAAATTAAGACATGCATTCAAAAAAGCACCTTCTACGGGCCAAGCCCTGGGCTAGGGGCCGTGGGGATGCAGCAATGAGTAAGTCGGTGTGAGTACAAAGCAAGAACACCCCTAAGCAGAACAGCCACCGCTAACTGCAGTGAGAGGCAAGGCCAGCAGAGAGAGGGAGGGAGAAATACTCATCCCGACGGAGGACCCCAAGGAAGCATGTGCCAGAGCAGAGATTTGAGTTTTGGCAGTAGAGGAAATGGCAGGGCATTCCAAGCAGCCAGCAAGATCATGTTTATAGAATGCCAAGTTCAGAGCAAAGTTGGGGTGTGAGAGAGCATGGCCTTGGGAAGGAAGCCCATCTACAGATAAGAAAACCAAGGCCTGAAGAGGTGAAGGGACTTGCAGACACTTCCAAATCCAAACTTCCTGCTTTTTCTATCATACTCTACCTAAAACCAGCTGCATAATTAGGAAGGCCCCCTGCAAAGAGAAATAGAGGGTCCATTGTTCAAACGGGGTAAAACAATGTTGCTAAAGTTACTAAAATATAATGTTTTTCCTTTTTTCTGAGGATGCTCTAAGACCTGTCATGGTGTTTTCTACTTGCGACTTAACACTGTGTTTCCAGGCCAGGCACAGTGGCTCACTCCTATAATTCCAGCACTTCGGGAGACCGAGGTGCAAGGATCACCTGAGGTCAGGAGTTAACATCAGCCTGGCCAACATGGCGAAACCCATCTCTACTAAAAGTACAAAAAATTTAGCTGGGCATGGTGGGGCACACCTGTAATCCCAGCTACTCAGTAGGCTAAGGCAGAAGAATCACTTGAACCTGGGTGGTAGAGGTTGCAGTGAGCTGAGATCACACCACTGCACTTCAGCCCAGGCGACAGTGACACTCTGTCTCAAAAAAAAACAAACAAACAAACACTGTGTTTCTTCATGCCCAGGAATACTTAAGGGATGAAGCAGGACCTCCCAGGGCCCCAGGGCCCCGACTCCTTAGCTTGGCACACACACACACACACAGGCCCCACCTGCACCCAGTTTCCCCCTCCTGCCAGCCACTGGGCCGACAAACCATGCTGTGTGTGACAGGTGGAAAGTTGAGCCAAGCATCTGCCCCTCCCAGGGCAGACTGCCGAATCCAGGTAGACAAGAGTATTGCAACCTCCACACTGAAATGCACTAGGTAAGTGAGAGGTATTTTCCCTCCGAATCACCCTTGGAATGTTCTATGGCACTGCCAGCCCAGGGTGGAGACAGCTGCCTTGCCCCAAGACATGGTGGAGTATGAGCACCGAACCTCAGCCCTACCTGCACCCAGGCTCTGGCTTGGAGGGAGGCCAGCGGGGGCAGGGAGAAGAAAGCTGGGGGGATGAGGCCGAGAAGCCAGAGGCCAGGAGAACAGAAGGCTAAGATCCCAGGAGGCTTCAAGGCAGCAGGAGGCAGGACCACGTGAGAGCTGCCCACCAAGTCCCCCGCACGTATGCACTGTCCCATCAGACTTCACTTACAAAACACAAACTTGGCTGGGAGCAGTGGCTCACGCCTGTAATCCCAGCACTTTGGGAGGCCGAGGCAGGCGGATCACCTGAGGTCAAGAGATCGAGACCATCCTGGCCAACATGGTGAAACCTTGTCTCTACTACAAATACAAAAATTAGTCTGGCGTGGTGGCAAGCACCTGTAATTCCAGCTACTAGGGAGGCTGAGGCAGGAGAGTCACTTGAACCTTGAAGGCAGAGGTTGCAGTGAGCCAAGATCATGCCACTGCACTCCAGCCTGGCGACAGAGTGAGACTCCATCTCAAAAACAAAACAAACAAAAACCCCCCACAGACTTGAAGATAACACTATTCAGACTTCAGAACAGTAAACTCGATCACTGGGACCCTCTGGAGCACTGGCCACGAGCCCTGACTGTAACACAGAGGCTTCTGGCATTTCTCAGGCATCTACTATGTGTCAGACCCTGAAGGAGGGGAGGACTCCAGCGCAGGGAGGGGCCAGGTCTGAGTCATTACTTCCAGATTCTCAGGCCAGGCCGGTAGTTGCTCTTCACAGAGACAGTTTATGAGTCCTCCATACCATCCAATACTTTCATTACCAGGGAGTAAATGTGACTTAGCTGGGGCAGGGTGTCCTGAGGCGGGAATGCATGGTGGGGAAGCGGGCAAGGATGAGAGCTGGGGTGCCTGGGGATGCAGAGTGCAGAGGCCGGAAGAAGCTCAGGGACCCAGGTGAGAAGAGGTCAGGAGAGGTGAGTGTCCTCGAAATGCCAGTGCACAGGCTTCACATGGGTAAACAGAGGGAAAATGTCAGAAAGGAGGTGGGGGCCAAGCTCTGGGGCTCCTCAAAGCCAGCCATGAGTGTGGCCTTAGCTGCACAAGCCTTGAAGGCTGCACCTAGACATGCAGGAACGTTCTGGCTTGCCTAGTGCTTTCCTGCACATGAAATCACTGGATTCCACACCTGTGCAATAAGGCCGCTGAGGCTTAGTGGGATGAAGTCACTTCCCCAACATTGAGATCCGGTCCCTTGGACACCCCCAATACTGGCAAGGGCTCTTTCCACAATTTCACCCTGCCCCACATTGGTGGGGGGCTTCCTAGAGCAGGAGCTTCCCAGGACGGCTCAGGTAGCCTGGGTAGTGCTTCCTGGAGAAGGAAGGTATGGGACAGGGAAGGCTGCCACAAGTCAGGGGCTGAGGGGTGCGGAGGACAGGAGCAGAGAAGAGGACATTTGCAAGAGGTGCAGACAGGATGCATCCAGAGGCTTGGGGACTGGCTGGTGTTTGCCTTGGACTTTGTCTCTTCTGCAGCACAGCCTGAGCCAGGCATCCCAAGGGTTCCCAGGGCTGGGGAGGCTACTGAGGAACAAGCCTGCTGTGTGACCAGGTAAGTGTGGGGCCCAGACAGCAGGAAGCTGGACTTCCCTGCCCAGCCTAGGCCAGCTCCATCTTCGCTGGAAACCGTCAGCCAGAAGGAGCCGGCTTGAACCTGGCTTCCTGATTTAGCAGGCTCCCAGGACGAGGGTGATTAACCAACTGTGCAGCTGGCTCAGCTGCCACCTAAATGAGACCCCACTTAGCCTGGAGCTTTCCAGGGCTCATGGGCCCAACAGCTTTGCCTCTGCTGGAGCTCGTTTCAAGCGCCGGAGCTGCTAGAAACTCCTGCAGACAGATGAGCTACACAGAGTGGGGTAGGTACCAGGAAAGCAGGGGTTTTGTCACCCACCCCACGCTCTGGCCCCACGAATCCTGCCTGTCCTGAACTCACACAGCCCTGGGAGGCTGAGTCGCATCACCTCTTCTGTTGTTGTGTGACCACTGGGAGAGTGATTCAGACAGACGGGGCCTTGGGGAATAAAGAAGTGGGAATTCTCCTCCTGATAAACCAGAAAGTGTCAGGGATAACCCTCTGGAGCAAAGACGGGAGCAGCTGAAGCCAGAACTTGCCCTGGGCTTTCCCCTTACCAGGCCTTGGGAGCCCTGGCCAGGCTCCAAGCTGGACTGGTGACTTTGCTCATCAAGCCGGGCTGAGAAGAGAAGAGCTGCACGCACCCCACCTTGCTCAGGGCGCTCCCAACATGGAGTCTCCCCTGAGCTTCAGGTAAAGACCCAAGCTCATTCCCTCTCACCTGGCCCATCGTAAGCCCCTACGCCCATGCCCTGGTTCCTCCTGTTCTCCTCCATGTTGGCTTCTAGAATAATCTTTCTAAAAAGCCACTCTTCACTCCCCAACTTTATTTGGTGGATCCACAGGGGTACTCCTGAGAAGGCCTCGACTCCTCAGCCTGGCATTCAAGGCCTTCATCTCCAGCTTTTCCACCCCTGCGTCTTCTCCAGGACCACCTCACCTCCAGCCGAATGCTTCACACCCCAACCTCTGTCAGGACAAACTCCCCAAATTTCCCTGCTCCCCAAACCTCCTTCCATACCTTTGCGCCTGCAGCTCCCTCTCCCCTCACTGGTTTGTCCCAGCAAAGCCTCCGTAGCGCCTCCTGTGGCAGCTCCAGCTCGGCTTCCTCTTCGAGCCCTCAGTGCCTTGCTCCCCATCTTGTCAGAGCAATTAGCTCACAGAACTTCACTGCCCCACCCCCATATGGGAGCCGGTCAAGTCTTCGTCCACTTCTGAGTCATCTGTGTGTCCCCAGCGGTGACCAGTACAGGGTCTGACGCAGAGTCAGTGCCCATTCCTGTGCACCGAACGCGTAAGTGAGGGAAGGGGTGCATGAATCACAAGAAGCCCCTCGCCACTTTGGGCTCAGACAGGGAGGAAAGGAACACACTCGCAAGAGCACAGTTGTCAGCAGAGTGGTCCGTACTACAGGCAAGGGACAGACTCAGCTGTGCTGAGCATGAGGACAGTGGTCTGGGAGAGGCTGGAGTATCAAGGGGGCTTCCCAGTGGCAGTGCATGGAATTGTGAGAGCTAGAGATGAAGTCAGGGTAGGAGCCGGGGCAAAGGCAGGAAACTGATGAGCTCCACATGAGCTCATGGTTCTCTCTGCAAGCAGCCCCCTGGCCATTTGACTAGGACACGGGGCAGGTGGAAGAGGCGGGGTGGGATGGCCAGGAAGCCGTGAATATCAGAGTCAGAGATAACCTTGAGATTCCTGGCCGCTTTCTGTCCCTCATGGTAGCTGTTGCAAGGCTGATTCCTGTAGTGATAGGGAACTTACTAACTCTGGAAATGTATCATTGTTAGAAGGAAGGCTGGAACCACATTGTGGATGGCCTTATGTGCCAGGCTGGGGGATTTATAGTTCATACTGCACGCAACAAAGACCTTCTTGCCAATTTCATGGCAGAATGATAGGACTGGATTTCTATTTTAGAAGCATCATGGTAGGATTGGATAAAGATGGTAAACTGACTACACGATCTAGTCTTTTTCTCCTCCCCCAGATCCCTAGAAAATGACATCAAGTATTTTTATGTGAATTAATCTTCAGTAGCACTGTAAAAGGAGAAGTGTCCTCAGCAGACCAGAAACTGTGTGGCATCCCCAAAAGTTAAAAGGCAGAGAGATCTAAGGAGGGAGGCAGGACTGGTGACGTAATTTTCAGGGCCAGTGTAAAATGAAAATGTGGGTCCCTTTGTTCAAACTAATTAAAAATTTCAAGATGGAGAGAGCAGAGTAGAATATCAAGTGTGTGATCTTCCTAACTGTGAAGCCTTGTGTGACTGCAAAGGGCAATGCCCATAAAGCTAGCCCAGGAGAAAGAAAACCATAACCTCAAGCCTGCAAAGAAAGGTCTGTGGCTTGGCCAGGCACAGTGATTCACACCTGTAATCCCAGCACTTGGGGAGGCTGAGGTGGGCTGGATCATGAGGTCAGGAGTTCGAAACCAGCCTGGCCCACATAGTGAAACCCTGTCTCTACTAAAAATATTTAAAAATTAGCCATGGGAGGCAGGAGAATCGCTTGAACCTGGGAGGTGGAGGTTGCAGTGAGCTGAGATCGCACAACTGCTCTCCAGCCTAGGCAACAGAGCAAGAATCCATCTCAAAAAAAAAGAAAAGAAAGTTCTGTGGCCAGTGATGGAGGCAGCACAGGATGAACAGCAGGCTCATGGATGAAAAATACAGAAGCAAAGAAAGTGCTTGTGATCAGTTTTCTGGGCTTCCACAGTAGAGGAGCCAGGTGTCTTGGTCTTTCCCCAACACCTGCTTAGGCCAAGCAAAAGCATCTGTCCCCAGATGTGAGAAGGGATGAGTGTCTGAGGTACAGGACACCATGGAAGGCTGAAAATACCCAAGAGGAATAAAGCAGAAGCAACTGGCTCAACTCACACCAGCAACATCTTCTACCTTCCCCAATAATTAGATGACAGCAGGTTTAAGTGAATGGACATATTCCTATCACTCAGAGATAAGCTGACAGGGAACTGCAGACACTAACTGGCATACACACAAACATTACTGAGGATTAGATAAAAACCAACAATGTGGAAGGACGATATTCAGCTCAGTGACTGAAGGCAGCAGAGTACAGGGAAGTGCACTTGTGGAGTCCTCAGACCAACTTAGTATCATGGTCATTAGTGGCTCTCAAATTTTAGTGTGCATCAGAATCACAGGACTAGTTAAAATGTGGATTCTGAGCCCTGCTCCCAGAGTTTAGCTGATTCAGTAGGTCTAGGGGTCTAGAAATGTGACCCCCAAAGTCACGTTTTTAATTAGTTCCCAAGAGATGTTAATGCTGTTGGTCCAGGGACCACTCTTAGAGAAGCATGTATCTAGATACAAGGTCATAGACCAGAGTCGGGGGGTGAGTGGTAGGAAAAAATAGCTCTCTGGAAAGACAAAGGCAGAGAAGCTGATCAGGGACACCCAGGCAGTGACTATTTCCTTCCTGTCAACAAGAATGTGGTCTTGCTGACACTAAGTTTGTTTTAAGAACAAGAAGAACCTAGCTTGTAAATCATTCCTTAAATGACAGCTCATTGATTGTTAGTATAAATTATCCTGGAAGAGATAATATAAACCCCAACCATAAAAGAATAGTGAGATGACAAGATTTGTCAAGGACTAAGTGGAATTTATCCCAGGAATGCAAAGTTATTCAGTATGTGAAAATCAGTCGATGCAATATACCATATTGATAGAATAAAAGACAAATCAATGAGCATCTCAATACATGTCTGGAAAAAAACATCTGGCAAAATCCAACATCATTTTATGGTTAAAAAGAAAAACCACAACAAACTAGGAATAGAAGGGAACTTCATCAACTAGATGAAGGACAACAACAAAAGATTCAGAGTTAACATCATATTGAATGGTAAAAGACTGAAAAGCTTCCCCCTAAGTTCAGGAATAAAACAAGATGTCTGCTCTCATCACTTCTATTCAATATTATCCTGGAGACTCTAGTTAGGGAAATTAGATAAGAAAAGGAAATAAAAGCTATTCAGATTAGAAAGGGAAAAGTAAAACTACCTATTCGAAGATGATGTCATCTTATGCATAGAAAGTTCAAAAGAATACCCCCCAAAATAAAACCAGTAAATGAGTTCAGCAAAGTTGCAAGATACAGGCTGAATATACAAAAATTGATTATATTTCCATACACTTGCAATAATCGGTCTGATTATGAAATTAAGAAAACAATTCCAGTTACATTAGTATCAAAAACACCAAAATATTTAGGAATACATTTAACAAAACAAGTGTAAGACTTATACACTGAAAACTTTAAAACATCATTGAAAGAAATTAAAGACTGATATAAATGTGAAGACATCTCACGTTCATGGATTGCAGCTAATATTGTTGACAATACTCCTCAAATTGATCTACAGAGTCAACACACTCTGTATCAAAATCCCCACTAGCGTTTTTGCAGAAATTGACAAGCCAACCTAAAATTCATATGGAAGTGCAAGAAACACAGAATAGCCAAACAATCTTGCAAAAGAAGAACAAAGCTGGTGGACCCCCACTTTCCGATTTCAAACTTACTGCAGGTGTACAGTCATCAAGACTGTATGGCATACTGACATATATACATGAGTGGAATAGAACTAAGAGTCCAGAAATAAACCCATACGTCCATGATCAATTGATTTTTGACAAACCTGCCCAAACAATTCAATGGAAGAGAGACAGTCTTTTAAATAAATGGAGCTGGGAAAACCGGTTAATCACACCCAAAAGAACCCCTACCTCACACCATACACAAAAATTAGCTCAAAGTGATCAAATACCTAATATAAGAGTTAAAACTATAATACTTTACAAAGAAAACATGTGGGTAAATCTTCATGATTTTGGATTAGGCAATGGCTTCTTAAATATTGGCACCAAAAGCACAGACGATTTTTTTTATAAAAGAAAAAATACATAAACCAAACTTCATCAAAATTTTAAGATTTTGTACTCCAAAAGACATTATCAAAAAAACAGTATAAAGACAACCCACAACATGGGAGAAAGCATATCTGATAAGGGTTTAGTGTCCAGAATTTATTAAAGAAACTTACAACTCAACAATAAAAAGACAAATAAGCCAAATTTTAAATGGGCAAAGGATTTGAGTAGACATTTCCCCAAAGGAGATGAACAAATGATAAACGATGAATAAATTCAGCACATCTAAAGATGTTCAGCATCATTAGTCATTAGAGAAATGACTAAAAGATCAAAACCACCATGAAACATCACTTCACACCTGTTAGGATAGCTATATACAAAAAGACAGCCAGTAACAAGTGTTGGCAAGGATGCAGAGCAATTGGAACCTTTTCACATTACTAGTGGGAATGTAAAGTGGGGCAGCTACTTTGGAAAAGAATTTGGCAGTTCTTCGAAAAGTTAAACAGAATTACCATATGATATAGCAATTCCAATCCTATACATATCAGCAAGATAATCAAAAACATATCCACACAAAAACTTGCATATGAATACTTACAGCAGCATTATTCATGATAGCCAAAAAGTAGAAACAACTCAAATGTCCATCAACTGGGATAAATGAAACATGGCATATCTATACAATGAAATAATATTCGGCCATAAAACGAAATGAAGTGCTGGCTCATGCTACAACATGGATGAATCTCAAAAACATGATGCTAAGAGAAAGAAGGCAGATACAAAAGGCCACATATTATTTGATTCCATTTATATGAATACCAGGGACTGGGGGAAGGAGAATGGAGAGTGACTGCTAATGGGTATGGGGTTTCTTTTTGTAACAATGAAAATGTACTTGGGCTGGGTTCAGTGTCTCGCACCTGTAATCACAGCACTTTGGGAGGCAGAGGTGGGCAGATCACTTGAGGTCAGGAGTTCAAGACCAGACTGGCCAACATAGTGAAACCCCATCTCTACTAAAAAAATACAAGTTAGCTGGTGTGGTGGTGTGCGCATGTAAGCTCAGCTATTTGGGAGGCTGAGGCCAGAGGATTGCTTGAACCCAGGGGGCAGAGATTGCAGTGTGCCAAGATCATGTCACTGCACTCCAGCCTGGACAACAGAGTGAGACTCCATCTCAAAAAAAAAAAAAAAAAAAACAAGAAAGAAAATATTATTGAACTAGATAATGGTGATGGCTGCATCCCTTCATGAATATATTAAAACCACTGAATTGTATAGTTTACAAAAGAGTGGGTTTTATGGTATGGGAATTATATCTCAATTTTTAAAAAACAATTTGGCAGGCCAGGCGCAGTAGCCCATGCCTGTAATCCCAGTACTTTGGGAGGCCAAGGTGGGTGGATCACTTGAGGTCAGGAGTTGGAGACCAGCCTGGCCAACATAGTGAAACCCCATTTCTACCAAAAAAAATAGAAAAATTAGCCAGGTGGGGTGGCGTGTGCCTGTAATCCCAGCTACTTGGGGGGCTGAGGCAGAAGAATCTCTTGAACCCAGGTGGCAGAGGTTGCAATGAGCCAAGATTGCACCACTGCACTCCAGCCTGGGCAGCAGAGCAAGACTCCATCTTAAAAAAAAAAAAAAAGAAAATATTATTGAACTAGACAGTGGTGATGGTTGCATCCCTTCATGAATAAACTAAAACCACTGAGTTGTACATTTTACAAAAGGGTAAGTTTCATGGTATGAATTATATCTCAATTTTTAAAAAAAGAATTTGGCAGGCCAGGTGTGGTGCTCACACCTGTAATTCCAGCATTTGGGAGGCTGAGATGGGCGGATCATGAGGTCGAGAGATTGTGACCATCCTGGCCAACATGGTGAAACCACGTCTCTACTAAAGATACAAAAATATGCTGGGTGTGATGGCACATGCCTGTAATCTCAGCTATTGGGGAGGCTGAGGCAGAATTGCTTGAACCTGGGAGGCAGAGGTTGCGGTGAGCAGAGATCGTGCCACTGAGCTCCAGCCTGGGCGGCAGAACAAGACTCCATATCTCAGTAAAATAAAGAATTTGGCAAGACCTACTTCACTTGAATAGTGTTAATGGCAGCTGTGCACCTCCTTAGATTATTAGAATCAAGATATCTCCTGTTCTGTGTTGTACTCTCACCTATGATCTTAGGCTGAATAATCCAATCTTAAGTGTGTGGTTATTCCCACCCATCTCTAACCTACCAGAAAACTCTGAAATGTTATAAGCAGAAGGAGACTTTAAAAAACATAGCATGAGCTCATGCTTCCATGAATTAAGATCAGATTACTAATCAAAAGAATCAGTCAGAGCACATGAAAATGAAAAGATGATTTTTAAAAACAAACAAACTCCAGGCATATTACAGTGACATATGCCTATAATCCTAGCACTTTGGAAGACTGAGACGGGAGGATCACTTAAGCCCAGGAGTCCAAGACCAACCAGGGAAACACAACAAGACCCTGTCTCTACAAAAAATTAGGCAGGTGTGGTAGTGCATGGCTGTGGTCCCAACTACTTGGGTGGCTGAGACAGGAGAATGAGACCCAATTTCTAAAAACAAAACACAACAAAATACAGAAGAGCTGACTTGCAGAATGGAAACTGATGAAGAGAAAATTCATAACCCACCGAGGACCAAGAAATAAGAATAAGAAGAACAAGTTGACATGTGGTTAGAAAAGTCTTTGGAAGGATAAAACAGAGAAATAAATACTTGAAGAAACAATGAAAAGAAAATTTCACAGTACTGCAAGGGCACAACCAGGTGAAGCATGATAACCACCCCCACAACAAAAACCTATTCAGAAACATCGCTTGAAATTTCAGAATACAAGGAATAGAGATTTAAAAATCTAAAGGCTGGGCATGGTGGCTCATGCCTGTAATCGCAGCACTTTGGGAGGTTGAGGTGGGCTGATCACTTGAGGCCAAGAGCTTGAGACCAGCCTGGGCAACATGGTGAAACCCTGTTTCTGTTGAAAAAAAAAAAAAAAAGATTTAAAAACATAAAGCTTCTGGAAGAGTAAAAACCAGATTACCCACAAAGGAATGAGAATCAAATTTATCTCAGACTTCTCACCAACGATACAAATGCAAGAAGGCCATGGACAAATAGCTGCAGAGACAGTTGGGAATGTGATTATAGAGGCAGATAAGCTTGCATTCAAATGAGCAAGCAAAATAAAGCCGTGTTTAGCAATGCAAGGACCTAGAAAATTGCTATCCGTAGTCCCTACCTGAAAGAACTACTAGTGGAGATATTTTGGTGAAAAGAGAAAGCAAATCCAAGAGGAAGTCAGGGAATTGAGGAAGTAGCAGTGAGAACTGTCTGCTATAAAGGGTGAATTTTACTGAATATAAATCATAGCTCAAAATACTTAACCCAAAAAGAACGAGAAGGAGGAGGAGGTGGCAGAGGAGTTATCACTGCCAAAGCCACCATGATGAGAAAACAAAACCCTCCCTAAAAGTAAAACAGCAAAACTTATCATTAAATTGAGATAAGAATTGACAAAATGAAACCAAATGGACAGGGGCCATGAGAGCTGGAGAGTTGGAAGAGAAGGAAGACAAAGGGGACAGACGTCCTTTCCTGTTCAGGATGGAGCTACTGACTTAATCCAAACCCTGGCAGAAAGTGCCAGTTTTAATTTTTAATTTTTTTTTTTTTTTTGAGACGGGCTCATTCTATCACCTAGGTAGGTTACAGTGGAGCAATCATGGCTCACTGCAGCCGCAACCTCCTGGGTTCAAGCGATCCTCTCACCTCAGCCTACAGAATAGCTGGGAACACAGGTGCATGCCACCATACCCAGTTATTTTTTAAATTTTTTGTAGAGACAGGGGTCACTATCTTAGCCACACTGGTCCCAAACTCCTGGTCTCAAGTGATCCTCCCGCCTTTGCCTCCCAAGTTATTGGGATTACAGGCATGAGCCACCGCGCCTAGCCAAAAATTCCAGTTTTTAAATGTGTTAAAACTGTAAATTTCTAAAACTACAGAAAAATGAGATATATAAGAAATTTGATTGTGTCAATAAAAAACAGGAAAAAGGGAAAGAGAAAGAAAACTGTATTGATAATATCTTTAACAGAGAACTGTAATCCAACATATACAGTATAGATAATATATGTATTTTTAACTCATAAAAATTTATATACATATATACACACACACCCAAGACCATGTTTTAGACAAAGAATTTCAAAAAGATATCACTTTAGGGTCACATTGTCCAATCAGAGTGGATTTGAACTGCTAATTAACAAGAAAAAAATCTATTTGTCAGGATTCTTGTACGTGGCCCTAAACAGCTTTTTGGGTAAAGAGAAGAAACATGAAGGTTTTGAACTACTTAGATGTGACGGGCAGTGGGAGGGCTACTTATCCAAATCCTGTGGAACATGGCCAACATGGCTGGATGCAGGTTTTGTGGGGACTGAAGGTTATACAATTTGGGGGCCCCCTTTAAGGAAAAGATTATCCCCCAAAAAGAGGTAATGGGTGAACACCGTGCTAGGACCCTCCCTTGGAAGGGAACTGTGACTGTGTAATTTAGAAAACAAGATTAAAAAGCTCTTATCTCAAGAATTAGAAAAGCACAAATAACATAAATCCGAAAAATGTAGAAGGAAATAACTAATGAAATAAAAGCAATATTAATTTATAAAAACTAAATAGAGAAAACGGTAGACAATAGAACTGATTAATAAAAGTAAGAGCTATTTCTTTGAAAAGACCATTGAAATAGGTAAGCCTTTGGCAAAACTTACTACAAAGGAGAGAGAAAGATGGAGGGAGGGGGAAAGAATACAAATAAACAATGAGGGGAATGAGAAAGAAGTCATAACTTTCAGAAGTTCATTGTTTTCAACTTGATGAAGAATATTTCTGGAATCCTAGGACGAGGGTCATGCTTATTTGTAAAACACTGGAATATTTCTATCACAGAACTACACTCGGGCTCCAACCAGAAAGCCTGCTACCACTCCTGGAGTGGTATTGACCTGGAGATCCCATGCAATGCAGTTTAAAAGAAAAAAATAAGTAAGGAGACTAAATACTGGCAAAAAAATATAACTGTTAAGATTTGTAAACGAGGCTGGGCGCAGTGGCTCACACTGTAATCCTAGCACTTTGGGAGGTGGAGGCAGGCAGATCACTTGAGGTCAGGAGTTCAAGACCAGCTTGGCCAATGTGGTGAAAACCCTGTCTCTACTAAAAATATAAAAATTAGCTGGTCGTGCTGGCCCACGCCTGTAATCACAGCTATTCAGGAGGCTGAGGTAGCAGAAACGCTTGAATCTGGGAGGCAGAGATTGCAGTAAGCCAGGATCACACCACTGCGCTCCAGCCTGGACGACAGAGCAGACTCTTTTCCAAAAAAAAAAAAAAAAAGTTTGTAAATGATGTGATGCTCTAACTAGAAAAAACTCAAGAGAATAAACTGAGCAACTATTAGAACCAATAAGAAATATCAGCAAAGTGGCAATATTTCAAATACATAGCAGACTAATAATTTACATCCAGGAAATAAATGAAGATCTCCTAAAATCCAATAAAAAGGATAAACAGTCCAATAGCATATGGGTAAAAATTATCTTTAAGAAACTCAGAGGCCGGGTGCGGTGGCTCATGCCTGTAATCCCAACACTTTGGAGGCCAAGGCAGGTGGATCACGAGGTCAAGAGATCGAGACCATCCTGGCCAACACGATGAAACCCCGTCTCTACTAAAAATACAAAAAAAAATTAGCCAGGCGTGGTGGCACGCGCCTGTGGTCCCACCTACTCGGGAGGCTGAAGCAAAAGAATCACTTGAACCCAGGAGGCAGAGGTTGCAGTGAGCTGAGATTGCACCACTGCACTGCACTCCAGCCTGGTGACAGAGCAAGACTCTGTCTCAAAAAAAAAAAATCGGAAAAAAAGAAAATAGGATTGGTCAACACATTAATGAAAAGATATTCAGATTCACTAGAAATTGGATAAAGACAAAGCAAAACAATAAAACATTTTCACCCAGCCATTAGATAAAATGTTGAAGTTTGATAACATCAAATCTGGTAACACATTGTGGGGAAATGGCTAACTTAATCCGTGGTTGCTGTGCAAATATAAATTTGCACTGTTTTTTGGAAAACCATTTGACAGTATCTATTGCAATTTTCAATGCTTGTACTTTAAACCCATAAAGCATTCTTATAATAATGAAAGATTCCAATGTCTGTCACTACAGAATGGTTAAATAAATTATGGTACAACTATGGTAGAGAATACTATAGTATAGGCAAAGAGAACAAAGTGAATCTATATATACTCATATGAAAAGCTCTCCAAGATCTTCTATTAAATGTGAGGGAAGAGGTAAGTTGCAGCACTCATGTCTAATACTGTCTACCTCTAGAGATACCCTCTACATTAATCAACTCTTCAAGGAGGTCTATAGTTGAAGGAATAATTAAAGTAGACTTTCGTTTTATTTGTTGTGTTTGATTTTTTCCAACGGCAACAAATTTAAGAAATAAGGTGCATATTTATCATGATTGTAGCCGAATTATTCATGGTAGCTAAAAGGTGGAAGCAACTCAAACATCCATCATCAGATGAATGAATGAACAAAATGTGGTATATCCATACAATGGAAAACTGCCCAGCCCCAAAATGGAGCAAAGTACTGATTCATGCTGCAACAGGAACAAACCTCAAAAACATTATGCTAAGTGAAATAGGCCAGACTAGGGATGCTTTTACACTGTTGGTGGAAGTGTAAATTAGTTCAACCATTATGGAAGACAGTGTGGTGATTCCTCAAGGATCTAGAAATAGAAATATCATTTGTTCCAGCAATCCCGTTACTGGGTATACACCCTAAAGATTATAAATCATTCTATTATAAAGACACGTGCACACATATGTTCATTGTAGCACTGTTTACAATAGCAAAGACTTGTAACCAACCCAAATGCACATCAATGATAGACTGGATAAAGAAAATGTGGCACATATACACCATGGAATACTATGCAGCCATAAAAAAGGATGCGTTCACATCGTTTGCAGGGGCATAGATGAAGCTGGAAACCATCATTCTCAGCAAACTGACACAAGAACAGAAAGCCAAGCACCACATGTTCTTACTCATAGGTGCATATTGAACAATGAGAACAGGTGGACACAGGGAGGGGAACATCACACACCTGGGCCTGTTGAGGGGTGTGAGAGCTAGGGGAGGGATAGCAGGGGGTGGGGCGATTGGGGAGGGATACCATTAGGAGAAATATCTAATGTAGGTGATGGGGGGATGGATGCAGCAAACCAGCATGGCACATGTATACCTATGTAACAAACCTGCACGAGCTGCACATGTACCCCAGAACTTAAAGTATAATTTTCAAAAATAAATAAATAAAGGACAAATACTGTATGATCCCACTTATGTAGGGTACCTGGAGAAGTCAAATTCACGGAGACAGAAAGTAGAATGGTAGTTACCAAGAGCTGGGAAAAGTAGAATGGAGAGTTGGTCTTTTTTTTTTTTTTTAATTGAGATGGGGTTTCACCATGTTTGCCAGGCTGGTCTCAAACTTGTGACCTCAGGTGATCCACCTGCCTCAGCCTCCCAAAGTGCTGGGATTACAAGCATGAGCCACTGTGCCCAGCTGAGGAGTTGGTCTTTGATGGGTACAGAGTTTCAGTTAGGGAGGATGACCAAATTCTGGAGCTGAATGGTGGTGATGGTTGCACAGCAATGTGAATGGACTTAATGCCACTGACCTGTAAACTTAAAACTTGTTAAAATGGGTCAGGAGTGGCAGCTCATGCCTGTAATCCCAGAACTTTGGGAGGCCAAGGTGGGCGGATCACTTGAGGTCAGGAGTTTGAGACTAGACTGGCCAACATGGTGAAACCCTGTCTCTACTAAAAATAAAAAACTTAGCTGGGCGTGACGGCACATGCCTGTAATCCCAGATCCTCAGGAGGCTGAGGCAGGAGAATTGCTTGAACCCAGGAGGTGGAGGTTGCAGTGAGCCGAGATCGCACAACTGCACTCCAGCCTGGGCGACAAAGTGAGGCTCTGTCTCAAAAAAATAAAAATTATTGAAATGATAAATTTTATGTTACGCATATTTTACCACAATAAGAAATGTTAAATAAAAATAACAGGCAAACAATTGCAAAATAATAGTATAATAAATAATAATATTTGAACAATTGTAAAATAATAGTAATAACATGCTTCTTCGGTGTTCAGCTGGTCCTGAAGGATCCCTTTCCATTAAAAATATATACATACATATGTGTATATATATACATACATACAAATATATATGTGTATGTATGTATATATATATATATATATACTGGGCAATATGTTGCCAAAAAAGATAAATATATAACCAAGCTTAAAATAAAAAATGTATAATACACAGTGCCAGAAACAAAAAAAGGAATCTAGAGATGAAAGCAGAAGCTAAGATAGAGGAGATCTGAGAATCTCATGCATTGGATGAATAAAGGGAGAAGCTCCAGGGTCAGGCACATTGTGAACTCCACCACCTGACCTCAGCCTGCGGATGGCAAGGAGCCGATGTGGCACCCACTTTATAGCAGGGATCCTTGATGGGCTATTCCATCCTTACAGGAACTTAAAAAAAGAACCTTCTTTGCGGAAGCAGCAAAGAAACCATTCACAGAGAGTGAGAGAGAAAATTCACACATGAGTAATTAAAACCCTAAGCCTATGCCACTTCTGCATGTAGGGTCTAAATTTACACCACCCATGTAGAATGGAAACTCTAAACTATAAATTTAGCCCATAAAATATTCAAGATCAGTGAAACACTCAGGCCCAGCAGAAAAGAACACAAGGCCGGTCTCTATGAGGATATTTTCCCAACCTAAGGTATACAAGACTCCCCCAAAAAAGGAGAGAGGTATGTGGGACCAAGATGAGTTCACAATAACAAATGAGAAAAAAAATCCATGAGGTACAGTTTGTGCACACACATGCGCGCGCGCGCGCACACACACACACACACACACACACACAGAGAGAGAGAGAGAGAGAGAGAGCAGAATTAGCACCCCTGAGAACTGGAGGAATGAGAGCAGTCTGAAAGTGCTGATGAAACATATGACGTAAATGGTTAGGGAGAGAAAAGGTGAAACACAAAACAGAATTCAGGCTTAAAAGGAAAAAGGTCGGCTCCATTTGGAATCTGTGGAACATAAGAAGTCTTTAGGACATCCAGGTAGAGGTTAACAGGAGGCTACCAAAAATATGAGTATGGAGCCCAGAAGAAAGATCTTGGCTGGAGATAGACCAGGGAGTAGTCATTGAGGTGGGTGGAGCATGCATGGAGGCAGTGTGACTGGCCAGGGTGTCGAGCATGACAGGAGGTCCCTGGAATGAGCCCTGTGTCTAAGGGCAGGAAACTTGAAAAAGACAGAAGGATATGCTCTGTCTATGCCACCAATTTTGATTGCATCCCTTTCCAGGAAGAGTTCATGGATCTTCCTTTTCCCGAGAGACTCTCAGAGCCTTTACCCAGCCTGTCTTACTGCATAATAACCCCTGGCTCAGATCTGTCGCTTCCACTCTGCTGCAAGCTTCTAAGGAGTGACAAGGCCATCCTGCTTGTCTTTGTTTCTCCTACACTGAGCACAAGGTCGAGCCCCTGTAATGGCTCCATAAATGATTATTAAAATGAATGTGTGTGTTCTGTCCTGTTGTGAGAATTCACGTCATGAATCCACACGAGAATGGGACTCAGAAAGAGCTGGAAATCCCACTGGTTTCGTCTTCCTCTTGCCCTCTTTCCTCTCTTCTTCCTGCCTCCCATTCTGTACTGGGAGGAAACAGCACCAGCCTTCAGACTCAGGCAAGCACTGCTGTTAATTCAATCGTGCATAAGCACCAGGAAATATTTGTGCGAGACCGGTCATGCTTCTCCCCATTCCATCATTGTAAGAATGACCTGCTATGGAATGCATTTGCAAATATCACCTCATTTAATCCTCACAGCTTTTTCACTAGTCCTCCACTCTGCAGATGAAGAAACGGAAGCCCAGAGAGGTGATGGGACTTTTCCTGGCCACAAAGCTACAGAGTGGCATGGCTGAAGTTCAAACCCAGGCCTCTCTGACTCCAACACTGCAGCTTCTGCCTCTCTCCTGGACCTCCCCCTGTGCTTCCTTGTCCCCTGCCCTCCCATGTCCTCCCAGCTCACTCTGCCTCTGTCTCACTTGACTGACTGCCCTTAGCTCACACTGGGTCTGAGTCATACATTCTTTAGCAGACAAGTGGGGGTGGGGAATGGGAAGAAGATGGCCAAATGTGTGGTACCAATCCAGATTTGTCTTTTCCAGGTTACAAGCACTGTCGTGGGGCAGGACTTAGGATCCAAGACCTCTTCTAGGCCCCCTCTGGGGTTCTCAGGATGAAGGAAAGAGCAGCAAAGGACCCACTGGCAGATACATGGCTATGAACACTGGGAAGTTGTCTCTGGACTGGCCTTGGGGGACAGACTCAGAGCCCCCGCATACACTTTTTGTGGATGGGACAGTGGTACAGGGTGCCTTTCCTTTAAGACTCATGATTCCTCGAGCCTGACTTTGTTAGGGCCCAGAACTGTGCCAAGCCTTAGTCTAGTATGAGAGGTGAAGCCCTGGCCTGGAAATCAGACCAGGGATCTGAGCCTGATGTTGACACCAGCTTGGAGGACCTTGGGCAAGATATGGCTTCTCTGAGCCTGGGTTCTTCGCTGGTTAGATGGGATGACCACACCAGGCCTGCACATTTCTCAGGATGGGTGCTCTGGCATGAGGAGAGCTCTAAACCAAGGAGGCAGGGATGGACATGAGAAAAGAAACAGGAACTGGGCAAGGTGGTCGCCACCAAGACAGCTGCCACCAAGATGGCTGTTCTCGTGCTGGGCCAGGACTATCCCACCGACACCTCCTGAGAGCATGGCCTTGCCCACTCGGCAACTCTGGCCCAGAGCATGACGACGAATGATGGGAGCAAGAGAGGAAGCAGAAGAGAAGATGAGGAAGAAATGAAGCAGGAGGCGTGGTATGTGGGGTGGGTAGGGAGGGATTGAAGAAACCAACCTGAGGGGAACAGACACAGAGGTTAGCACCCTGCATCCTGGATGGGGTTCTAGCCTGGCTCTGCTTCTCACTCCATTGCAACATTAATCAAATACAGTCTTCAGCTGAGGATCTCGGAGGCTCAGTTTCCCCATATGTTAGCTCAGATTTTATGACCTCTTCAGCCACATTGTCCATTTGCCTTGTAAAGCCTTGTCCCATTGATTCATTGTCAGGAGCTCTTCCAGGATCCCCTCTCCTGCCTTCTGAAAGTTATGCCTCTCCCCTCTGAGCTAACAGCCCTCAGCTTAAGCCTGATCCCATATGTCTTGACTTAGACTGTGTCACACATCACAAGACAGAGGCCTCAGATGAACCACCTTTGGTTGCTCCTGCCAAGCACTTATACACAGTAGGTACTCAATAAAACTGTTAGTGATGAACAGTAGCCAAACAGATGGACAGATGGATGCTGAAGAGAATCAGCCTGCTTTGCAGGCCGATCAAACTCCTGGTCAAAACTCTTCTCCATAGAAAGCCTCCTGGATTAATGCGCAGCCATATACTCCTTCAACAACTCAGCCAAAGGAAATTCTGATTCTCGCTGCTGTCCTCTCTCCCCTTAGACCTCAGCTCCTGTCCCTGCTCAAAGTCTCCTTCAGCTGCCACTCTCCTTATTCAGCAGATTCCAATATCGAAGACCTAGCACTCCAAGGAGCTTGGATCCAGGCACCTGTCCTGAATCCTCCATGCCACTGGGGTGGTCATTCTATGGACAAAGGAAGCTCTGTTGAAATATCCTGGAGTTGTTCTGCTATAGAAAACCCCACAGAAGTCCCCATGAGAGTTCCTGTTGGTGGCAGAATTCAGGGATGCTATGAGGAAGATACCCAGGCAGATGGACTCTTCACAGAAGACCCAAGTCCCAGCCTCAACTGCCAGCCCTACAGCCCACCCTGCAATACACCTATGTGTACACCCTGGTCATGAGAGAAGCAGAATCTCACCTTGATGCTCCTCCAGTTTCCCCATGGTCTCCATCTGTTCCACGAGGTCATTGGAGTTCCACTGGCTCATCCCAATGAGGATGGCATTCTTCCCTTCAGCCATCTCCTCTGTAGAAGAAGCAGAGGTGAGCATGAGCAGGTGTGGCTAGGGATAGGCATCCCTATAAGGAGCTTCTGTATGAGGAACATTTTCTACTATCCTATTTCTTCCTTGAGTGAGGTAGACCTCAATTCTTGAAGGTGTCTGTAGCTAGATGGTTACAAGACTTTCAGAGATTTGTCATTCTGGAAGGGACCCTACTGGGCCTCCACATGCTACACCAAAAGAAAGTAATGAAAAGGCTGAAACTCCATAGAAAGTACCATTCCTAGCACTGAGAGCAGTATCTCTTGAAAGTCAGTGTGTTTGGGAAGAGAGGGCAAAACCTTGTCATTTGCAAGCGGTTTTTCTTTAAGTTAATGACCCCTCTGACCCTCAATTTTCCCATCAGTAAAATGGATCTAGCCACAGAGTTGTTGTGAGGATTAAATGAGATGACAGATGTAAAGATCTTGGTACAGAGGAGGTGCTCATAGATGACAGCCATCACAGTGACTTCTTCACATGAGAAGTAACTCACCATCAGGAGTTGAGTGGATGAGGATTTGTGTGCTGCAGAAGCAGCTCTGGAGTAACTTGAGGAGAAGAAACCTTCTGGATCTAAGCAAGCTTTGAGCTGTATGGAATCCTTAGCCCCCATCTGAACCTTATGACCCTCTTAATGCCTCCATTCTCTCCCACTCCTCCCCCAACCCTGTCTCTATCCTTGTTCATTCCTTGTCTGAGCATAGTGATTCCTCTGGGAGGAATTAGTGGGGCTATTATTCCACAACTACACCCAACACAAGCCCTGGGTACCACACATCTGATACACACATCTGGTATCATCCCTCATCCTACAAAGGGACATTTCTTCAAGGACAAACCCATAGGCATGCGTGCTCTCCGCCCCACGGTTTGCCCGAAAACAGATGTGTCTTTCTGGTGAAAAGCTTTGTGCTCTCCCTCACAGAACAGACATCAAAGGGTGTTGAGGACAATCTCCAAGCTTATGAGAAAAAGGATAAAGGGCTGAGATCCGTTTCACTGCCAAAGAACTTTACCTAGCAGAAGGAATCAATATGGTGGAGCTGAAGCTTTGGGAGCTGTCCAGAGTTCTGATTCACTGTGCTCAATGGAGCAGACCCCAGTTCTGGCTAGGACAGCTCCTCCTGGCTCATTTTATTTATCTATTTGATTTACTTAACAACATTTATCTAATCCTTGCTACACACTGAGATTATTATAAGTGCTTTACAAATATTAACTCGATTCTTATAACCATACAAAAAATGGTACAATTATTATTCTCTCCATTTTATAGACAAGGAAACAGGCGCAGAGTAGCTGAGTAATTCTTGCCCAAGGCTACTGGCTAGAGCCAGGATCCAAAACCAGATATACTATTTCTAGAGTCCTGAAATCCTGCCACCCTGATAGCCTGCCCTGGACATCCTGTATTGGCTGCCCCCACTCTATCCAGGCACCACACACATTCGGACAATTTCCTGAGCCTGCCGTGTTCCATCTGGGAACTGGTTTATACCTGTAAGCAGCATTGCATACCGGGCACAGCCCTGACCAGGTTCCAGTGCAGATTCTGCTGCATGCGAGCTTTGTGCTTCTGCACACCATCCACCACTGTGTCTGCTTTATTATCTTTTAAACAACAGTAACTATAGCTCTTTATAGCAACCTGCTGTGGGGACAAATAATATAGTACATCTGAAAACATTACAGAAGTTGAGGTGCTATAAACAAAGATAAGGTGGTATTATCCTTGGGGAAGCAGAATTATAGAAGTTAAGAGCTCAATTCTGGGGTTTGATTGATGGCTTTCAATCTTGGACCCGCCCTCTGCTAGCAATACAAGTGCAGTTTCTTCATGTAAAAAATGATATCATCGTAGTGCCTATGTCATTGGATTGCTGTGAGGATTAAGTGAGAGGATGCAGGTAAGGTGTTTATAAGAGTGTCCCCCACACAGTAAAAACATAGACTGAGATGCTATCGCATGATGGTATCACCATCACCACCACCAGCAGGAGGTGCATGGGTGCTGTGCCGTATGCTCACTCTTGGTTCCAATCCTGCTATTGTCTGCCCTTATGACATTCTAGCCCAGCTCCAGAGTAAGATCATCAGGATCAGGCTGATTACTGATTACCACCTTGAGTTCTTTGTCTCCTGGTTCAGTTACTCAAGCATGGAGTTATCCATTTGTTCATTCTACCATTCAATCTACAGTGAATAGATTTCTGAACACCTACTGTGTACAGAGCGAGACACAACCTCCCTCCTGCTGGAATCCAGT
Source organism: Plecturocebus donacophilus (assembly GCA_004027715.1). Lineage (NCBI taxonomy): Eukaryota > Metazoa > Chordata > Mammalia > Primates > Pitheciidae > Plecturocebus > Plecturocebus donacophilus. Next base: position 32,350 of record PVKP010002132.1, on the reverse strand, counting down.
TTTCTGAAAAACGTGAGAGAAATACCTCTGACATAAGCTGAGAGAGCCAGGTATGCAGCAGGTGCTCAGCACATCCTAGCTCCCGTTTTTGCTACAGTGCCATAAGTCCTGTTTCAGTGGGGTCTCCCAGGGCTCTGGAGGTCTGAGCACGCCTATTCCTGCATGGCTGAGGACTCTTTCCTCTCTTTTCCTAATCACCGGTGTAACCTTCCTCCATCTTTGGCTCTTGGTCTTTTGTCTGTTTCTGATCAAATATATCTTTATCTCCCAGAGTCTCAACATGCTTCTCTCATGCTTTATATCTGGCCCTATCCCACTCAGATTAGAGCTCTCTGGATTCCTTTCTATGGGTCTGTGTCTCTCTTGGTCTTTGTAGTTCTCTTGGCCTCTTCCAGGCTCTCCGGTGCTGCCTGCCATATCCATCTCCCTCTCTGGGTGGAACACGTATGCACTGCCTTGCTCTCTTCTCACCCCAGTGTATTCCTCTCTATCCCTTCTCTGGGTCTCACTTTATCTGACTGGGTATGTCTCTTTCTTGCTCTCTCTCGTTCTCTCTGAGTTTCTCTTTTGTCTCCCTGGGTCCCTGTCCTCGGGATCTCTCCAGCCCTCTGCTCTCTAAGGGTGTTCTCCCTCCCCTCCTCGTTCTCCCTTGCAATGTGTGTGTGCATGTGTCCACATGCATGTGTGTGTGCATACGTGTGTGTCTGTGCATATGTGCTTATGTGTGCATGTGTTCATGTGTGTACATGCACGTGTGTGTGCATGTGTGTACCTGCATGTGAGTGTGTGCATGTGTGGCATGTGTGCACATGCATGTGTGCATAGCATGAGTGTGTGCATGTGTGTACATTTATGTGTGAGTGTGCATACTTGTGGGGTGTGCATGTGCATATGTATGAGCGTGTGCACATGTATGTGTGTGTGTGTGCGTGCACATGTGTATGTGCACGTGTGTCCCTGTATGTGTGCTTGTGTGCATACATGCAGGTGTGTGACCCTCTCTCCCTCCTGCTCCCTTTCACTCTCTGCTTTCTCATACATTCTCTGGCGTTCTCACATTCTCTGCCCTCCCCGCCCATCCCTGTCTCTCTGCTGCTCTGTGCACCACCCTCCAAATCCCCAACATGCTTTCTCTCCCACACTCAGCCTTTACATCTTCAATCTGGCAACAATGGGCCTGTCCCCTGAGAAACAACAAGAACACACACACACACACACACACACACACACACACACACGGAGGCAGCAGCAGCAATATCTCCTTTTGGAGCCATTCAGGCAAAGAGGGGAGCTGCAGGCTGGGCTCAAAGTCTCTGCCCTGCTTCCCACATTGTAGGACATGCCTCCAACAGGAACTGTGGAGGCCACACAGCGCTCATTTGTATAAATGTCCTGGTTATTGATTTTGCTTTTCACCTTCTGGTGACTGTCTCCTGCATGCTAATTATCATCCTGGTGACCTCTGCTGTGGACATGGTTTTAGCATGTACTTCACCCTGCTGAGACCTGACCCAGCTCTGATGAAGCTCCAAGCTGAACCTCACCCACTGTCACCACAGCCCTGGCCTTGACCACAGATTGATTCTGACACTGATCAAAGCCTGGTTATACTCCTGTAAGCACAACCTCCAATGCCATAAGGAAAGCCTTTCTTCCTACCCTGGGGTCTCTGCTTCTACTGGCTTGACAGGACTCCAGAGTAAAGAATCTCCTTGTCCCATGCCAGGAAGGCTTCATCTCCAGCTCATGGAGCTGAGGGCTTGGTCATATTCTCCAGATGGCCCATCCAGTACCACTCATCACCAGGCCCACAACATGGATTTTTCGAAGGATCCAGATATGCATTGCCTGGGGCTCTGGGCCACAGAATTGCTCACCTTCACCTTGCACTGCCTATCACACGCCCCTCCATGGCCCACCTACAGTCAATACCAGAACTCTCTTCCTTGCAAGGGGCAGTCCCCACACAGCCCATCCCCAGACGTGTTGGGGCTGGTTCCGTGGCATCCCCTTTTCCACTTCCCCTCCCTCAGTGGGGAAAAAGGGAAAGGGAGAGTGGGGACCCGTGGCACACCTGTGGTTTGCTTCTGTGATGGCTCCTTGGCCCAGGAATAATCACGCAGCTTCCCACAATGACATCCTTCCACTCCCTCCAGGAGACAAACAATTCTAGCCCTACCATTCTACAGATGAGGAACCTAGACTCAGAGACCCAAGGCTTGCAGAGATCAGACAGCAGCCAGTCAGTGACACAACCAGCATGAAAACCTGGTCCTCTAAGTCCAGGGGACACATACAATTTTCTACTTGTTCCCCGTTCCCTCACCCTTGGGGTTGGAAACTCCCGGGAGCCTGAGTGATCGCAGGGAAAGCTCAGATCAAAATGAGAATGCTTGGCATGAGCCCCTCATTCTCTGTGAGACCTGACCCTGACTTTGAGCCTTTGTCTGTAAAATGGGATGATTTAGCCCTGCACTGCCTTCCTCTCCCATTTGCTATGGGAAACCAGGAGTTAGAGGCACAAGTAGATTCTGCAACACAGAGCCCAGTTCCTCAGGCCCCAGCCTCCCACCCTGGGGGGTGGAGGAGGCAAGGACCAGCTAGGCTAGGCACTGAGAGGGCAAGAAACCAAGGACACAGAAGACAGGGGCATAAATGCAGAAAGCTGGACTCCTTCAGCTTCTAGCTCAGACGGCCCCCTTAGCCCTGCTGAGGAAGACAGTATTGTGCTTTGCTCTGATCCAGCTACCTAGTGCCAGATGTGCCCTGACAATAAACCCTAGCTCCACTGCCACCACCACTACCACCACCATACCCACCCCATTCCTGGCCCTGATGGCATTTTTGTCGCTGCAACTGTCAGGGCCTGGCCCACTTATGCATATTCATGGGGGAAAGGCTATTTAGATGCTGGAGAGGGTAGGGAAACCAAAAGAAAAGGAGTATTTCCCATTCAAGTGAGGGAATGGACCTGGACCTCATAGCCAACAGAGCCTTGCAATGCCATTGGGAGCCTCACTGGCAGAGCCCTTGAGGTGAAGCCCAGCAACCTCATTTTACAGGTGCAGAGCTGTGCCCCCAGCCCACCGCCATGCAGAACCTCAGGGGAAGAGCTGGGCCGAGAATCCAGATCCTGCCAATTAAAGGCACTTCCAATAACACTATCTCCAGCAGTTAATTTCATGAAAATATCTTCGTTTGTACCTAGATGTTTGGTGGCTCTAACTGGAGTGTTCTTTCCATCTAAGTAGAAGGTTAAAGTTAAAGATGCATCTGATATTTTCTAAATGAAGACACACATTTTGCTATAACAACAGAAGATAAAGTGACCTAGGCTTGACATATACAACCAAATCCCAAATAAACTCATCCAATGCCACAGCGACTGCTCTAATCTCAACCTTGCATACTTTCAGGGATGAAGACTTCAAAAGACAGTCTCGTTTTCTCTCTAGAACTTAGCATTTCATAGCCAGGAACCATAGGAAATCTGGGCTATTACAACAGGTCAACGAATCCTCCTTGGTCCACTACGCTTTTCTTATCCATGGCTTTCTGGCCAGGCTACCTGTCACCCAGCCATCTTCATCCCCTGCAATGAGGAGCTCACTGAGGTCCAGGCATGGTTCCATTTTGAGGATCCATTCTGCACTAGAGATTCTGAGTTCTGCATCTCTGGCCTTCTCTGGGACAGGGACAGGGGTACCCAGGGCCAACCCTGAGCCTGGCCAGGAAAGCATGTCCAGAGGATACCCACTGCCTTCCACAATATGGACTACTGGGTCTAGTCCGCCCTCTCTCTCCTTGCTGGGGCTGTGAACCCACAGCACTGAGCCATTGCCTCCCTGGCTCACTCTGGCCACCCAAAGATGCCAAGCTTGGGTGCAGTGGCTCACGCCTGTAATCCCAGCACTCTGGGAGCTGAGGCGGGCAGATCACCCGAGGTCAGGAGTTCAAGACCAGCCTGGCCAGCATGGTGAAACCCCATCTCTACTAAAAATACAAAAAAAATTAGCCGGGCCTGGTGATGTGTGCCTGTAATCCCAGCTACTTGGGAGGCTGAGGCAGGAGAATTGCTTGAACCCGGGAGGCGGAGGTTGCAGTGAGCCGAGATTGGGCCACTGCACTGCAGCCTGGGTGACCAGAGTGAAACTCTGTCTCAAAAAAAAATCATCAAGCTAATTCTTCCCATAAATCCTTTGTGCTGGCTGTTCCCACTGTCCAGAACACTATTCCCCCCAGAACCACAGGTGGCTCATTTCTCATGACTCAGCTCTCAGCTCGAGGCCACATTCCCAGGCCCCTCCTACAGCCACCCAGTCACTCCATCACATCCTTTATGTTATATGGTGGGGAGAGTCTCCATTTTTTAAACAGCGTTACTGCAGTACAATTGACATTCCATCAACTACACACCTTTAAAGCACACGGTTGGGTAAGTTTTGACATATATACACACCTGTAAATCGTCACTTCAACCAAGCTAGTGAACAAGGACCCATCCCCTCTAGAAGTTTTCTCCTGCCCCTGTTGATCCCTCCTCCCCTAACTCCCCATCCCCAGGCGACCGCTGATCTGCTTCTGGCACCACAGATTCGTTTTCACTTTCTAGACTTGTGTATAAATGGAATCATACAGGATGTACTCTGCTTCAGTCTAACTTCTTTCACTTGGCATGATTATTTTGAGATTTATCCATATTGTTGCATATATCAGTGGTCCGTTCCTTCTTAACTGTGCCACGATTTGTTCGCTCACTCACTGATGCCCATTTGGGTTGTTTTCCATGGTGGGGCTGTAATCCATCAAGCTGCTGGGAACATTCATGCACAAGTCCTCAGGTGCATAAATGCTTTCTTTTTCTTGGAGAAATGCCAAGGAGCAGAAGGGTTGGGTCATATGGTAGTTAAGTATGATTAGTTTCTTAAGCAGCTGCAGTAGATTTTCCAAAATGATTGTACCATCGTACATTCCCGCCAGCCGAGTTTGAAAGTCCCAATGTCTCCACATCTTGGTAAGTTGTTTTAATCAGCCATTCTAAGAAGTAGGTTGTGATATCTCATTGCAGTTTTGATTTACAATAATGATGTCATTCCCTGATGATAAGTGACGTGGAGCATCTTTTTTTTGAGACCTAGTCTTGCTCTGTCACCAGGCTGGAGTGCAGCGGCGTGATCTTGGCTCACTGCAACCTCTGCCTCCCAGTTATTGTTCTGCCTCAGCCTCCCGAGTAGCTGGGATTACAGGCGCCCGCCATCACACCCGGCTACTTTTTGTATTTTTAGTAGAGACAGGGTTTCATCATGTTGGCCAGGATAGTCTCAATCTCTCGACCTCATGATCCACTGGCCTCAGCCTCTCAAAGTGCTGGGATTACAGGCGTCAGCCACCACGCCTACCCGGCCGGAGCATTTCTCACATGCTTACTTGCCAGGTATGTATCTCCTTTGGTGCAGCATTTATTCCTTTGTGTTATTTTATTTACAGGTAATTCTGAATAGAACTTATTTGCTTGTATATTGTCTTCCTATTTGTCACCCACCACCACCACTAGGCTATAAGCTCCATGGGCTGGGGCAGGATTCGCTTGCTCCTATATCCCCCACCCTAGAAGAGTGCCTGACACTTGATGGACAGATGAACAATCAATACTGTTGAAAGAGTAAACAAACGAGGCTGAATTCAAGCTCCTGCTCTGCCTCTTTGTATAGCCCTGAACAAGGTTACCCAGCCTCCATTTCTCATTTTGTAAAGTGAGTTGGAGGTTAGATTCAGAAACCCACAAGGGCCTCCCAGCTCTGGCTTGTTCTGGGTCGGAGGCCACAGCCTCTTCTGGCCACTCTGGGTTTTCCCTTATTCTGCATCTTCTAACCTTGGCACTGAGGGGCCGTGGCCCCCCAGATATCCTGTCTCGACAGGAGACGAAATGGCACTTCTTTTGAATCTGGGAGCCTGGACCCCATAGCCCATCCTGCAGCATCTAATCACCCCTGAGCCCCAGGTCCGCCACCTTAGCCGGAGGAGCTGGCACCCTAGCAAGGAGTTGTTATGGATCCAGAGAGCTCCAGACTCCTGACTGTCCTCTAATCCCTCCCATGCCATCCATACACAACCAGAGACCCCAGAACCTAGGGCTTCCCTCTGCTCCCAGACCATGAGCTCTGAGAGCCTCTCACCTCACCAGGTAAACCCCAGTGCTGGGCCAATGGGTTGGGGCTGATGGCCGCAAAGGAGGGAAGACGGTCCCAATGTCAGCAACAAGTCAAAGGGAAAGGACTGACCTGGACACTAAACTTCTGGGTTCCAGCCCCTCCACTCCCACCTTGATACGTGAGCTGGGGAGGTCCCTTCTGTGCTGTGGCCTCAGTTTTCCCATTAGTGCACTGTGGAGAAAGGAGATACAGTGTTCCCAGGCCTGGTCAGTGCTGATACCTAGAAATGCAGTTTCTTCCAGTTTAGACACCACTTGGTTTCTCATTCCTCTGGTCATTTTTGTATTAGTTGAGGCGGGCAGGGGTGGAGAACCATGACAGGGGTTATAGGCAGAGAAGGGAGCAAATGAGGGAGCTCTCAGGGACAAAAGGCTGCACCCAGGGCAGCCTGAAGCACAGGAGCTGGCTGCCAGTGCCCAGCTGATCTCTGCAGGGAGACACAGAGGTCACCTGTAAAGACCTCTACATGTGGAGAAATCACCAGACTGGACATCCGTGGCAGCCAAGGAGTAATCTGCGAGGTTCATGGGGGAAACCTAGGGAGCTTTGAAGGCTCTGGTGCAGGATGTCTGAGTGGGGCTGGATTTAATGGTGCTGGCCCCACCACAACTAGAGCCGGAACTGTTGAAGCCACAGGATACAAGGCCCTGCTCAAGCAGAGGACAGAGACCACACCCAAGGTTAAGGTCAGGGTTCAGCCTGGGCTGGAGAGCAGAGGGCAGGGAAGCAGCCCTTCAAGGGATGCTCAGAAGCCCAGGGTTGGCCCCATACACAGAGCATCTGGCTGGGCTGTGCTGGACCAGACTCCTGGGAGAGAGAGAAAGGATGGCTTCACCTCTCACTGGCTTGAGCCATGGAAACACACAAAGGCCTTGGTCCAGGAGGAATGGAAAGGAGGTTGGGAGTTAGCAAATCAGAACTAAAGAGGGTCCCAGCAGCCTGTAGGGCAGATCCTTTGGTTTAGGAATACAGATGCTCTGGAAGAGGCAGATGGGAGGGAGGCGGCAGAGATACGAGGTCCTGTAGGGTGTGTGGAGAGGCAGAAGATGGGGAAGACAGGGGAGAGTCTGGGATACTGAAAGAGTGGGGAGAAGAAAAGGAGGTGGCCGGGCACAGAGGCTCATGCCTGTAATCCCAGCACTTTGGGAGGCCAAAGCAGGCAGATCACTTGAGGTCGGGAGTTTGAGACCAGCCTGGCCAATAATGTAAAATTTCATCTCTACTAAAAATACAAAATATATATATATATATATATATATATATATATCCATGTATGGTGGCACACGCCTGTGATCTCAGCACTTTGGGAGGCCACAGTAGGCAGATCACTTGAGGTCAGGAGTTTGAGACCAGCTTGGCCAACATAGTAAAACTCCATCTCCACTGAAAAAAAAAAATTAGCTGGGCGTGGTGGCTCATGCCTGTAATCCCAGCTACTCAGGAGGCTGGGGCAGGAGAATCACTTGAACTCGGGAGGTGGAGGTTGCAGTGAGCCGAGTTTGTGCCATTGTATTCCTGTCTGGGCAACAGAGTGAGACTCCATCTCAAAAAAAAAAAAAAAAAAAGAAGGAGAGATGATGAGACAGAGAAAGCAGGGCCACCAACACGGGAGGAGTAAGAAGTGGGGCCAATTTCACGACAGAACAAGTTATGAGATGAGGAGGAAAGGACGGGGACAGCTGAGGGGGCCGGGGAGACGCCGTCAGCTGTGGGAAGCACTGCAGCTGCTCTCAGGGACAGCAGGTGAGCGGGGCCCCAAGGGATAGGGCTGACCCTCGCACCACCCACAGATGCCTCTGTCGTCAGCTGGGAATGCGGAGCCCTGATGAACCGCAAGCATGTTTTAAATGAAAGTCTTCCAAGCATCAAAATATTGAAGCCGTTGTTGTCTCACTGTGGGTTAGTTGCTATGGAGAAATTCAGCCCCAGCAGCCACTCTAATCAGACGCCCATGGGAGACAGGCCCCAAATGGGCTGCTTTAGGGCTGGCATCAGGCAAGGGGTTCCCCACCCAGAGCCAAGAAGTGGGGAGGCTTGAGTGAGGACAGCTCCCCGCCTCCCAGCCACGCTTCCCCGAAAATCACCCAAACTGAGTCTTCTCCATTGTTGGAGGTGCAGAGCTGATGAGGAAGCTGAGGCCCAGAGAAGGTGAAAGACCTGTCAAGGTCACAGAACAAGTCGACGGCATGGCTGAGACCACATCCCGAGTGCCCTGCTCCAGGTATAGATGTCTTCCCAGCACGTAGTCTGTTTCTATTCCAAGACCTTGTTTGCCAGGCATTTCAAAGCCAGTCCAGTCTCAGGATTCAGTCAATCCCTTAAATATGATGACTTCCCAGAGTGGAGCCATGCAGGCCAAGCAAGAGCCGGGGACTGTCCCGGACTGTGGAGCAGGGCACTGGTGCTTCTCCCCGACTCCCATGCAGGCCAGTTGAGGATGGCTGGGGAGCGTTTTCTCTGCTCAATTCCAGACCGACTCCACCTTCCCATGCCCGTACACCTGAGTGGGTGCTCACTCCTCTAAGCCTTCACTGAGGCAGATCTCTGCCTGAAATGCCCACCCTACTGGATGCCCCTTTTTCCAATCCCAGTGTCAACAGTGCCCCGTGCTATGCCTCGTTGGGTTGGCCGTGATGAGATGCAGAGGACACTTCCCCACCTGCTGTCTCTCACTTGAACACTGGCAACAGTCTTGCTAACACTCTGGATCTGCATCTCTGAGGCTGATTTCTTTTTTTTTTTTTTTTTTTT
>PVKP010002132.1:0-23287 GCA_004027715.1 Plecturocebus donacophilus | reverse complement strand
TTTGTATTTTTAGTAGAGACAGGGTTCACCATGTTAGCTGATCTTTTTTTTTTTTTTTTCCTGAGACAGCATCTTGCTCTATCGCCCAGGCTGGAGTGCAGTAGCGCGTTCTCAACTCACTGCAACCTCCACTTCCTGGGTTCAAGTGATTCGCCTGCCTCAGCTTCTCCAGTAGAAGGGATTACAGGTGCCTGCCACCACGCCACACCAAAAAGCAAAGTAATGTTTTATATTTTTAGTAGAGACAGGATTTCACCATGCTGGCCAAGCTGGTTTTGAACTCCTAACTTCAAGTGATCCGCCCACCTCGGCCTCCCAAAGTGTTAGGATTACAGGCGTGAGCCACCGCGCCTGGCCAAGACTGATCTTAAGTGGCACGGGATCACAGGTGCATGCAGCATCCCCTCTCACCCCCTCCCCACTGCCCACGACCTCCTCTCCACCTGTCCTCCCTCCAGTTCCTGGAATGCTCCAGTCTCTCCTACTTCAGGACCATCACACCTGTTGTGTCCTTTGTCCAAAAGGCTCTTTCTTCCTCTTTTCACCTTGCCGACATCTACTCCTTAGCTCTGCAGAGAGGGTGTCAACCACCTCCTCACCACATTAAACTCGGTGCCCCTCTGACTTCTCTCTTATAACAGCCGACACTTTTTTTTTTTTTTTTTTTGAGATGGAGTCTCACATCCAGGCTGGAGTGCAGTGGCGAGATTATTGTAACCACTGCCTTCTGGGTTCGAGCAATTCTCCTGCCTCTGCTTCCCGAGTAGCTGGGACTACAGGCACACACCACCACGTCCAGCTAATTTTTGTATTTTTAGTAGAGACGGGGTTTCACCATGTTGGCCAGGATGGTCTCGATCTCTTGGCCTTGTGATCCGCCTGCCTCGGCCTCCCAAAGTGCTGGGATTACAGGCATGAGTCACCGCGCCCAGCCAACAGCTGGCACTTGTACTTGGTGGCGTCACTCCCCATTCATAATTGTATTTACCTGTGCCGTTCTTGGATGTCTGCCTCTCCTGCAAGGCTGTAAGTTTGAGAAGAGCAGCAACCGTGCTGACTGGTTGCTGCAGGATCCCTGGAACCTAGCAGAGCTCCCAGCACATGTTAGGGACTCAGCAAATATTGCATACTCACAGGATGGGTAAGTATGGAATGTGGAGCTGCAGACACCATGTCTGAGTGGGGAGGGATGCAAACCCCCAAACGGGATCCTCTTCTTGGGGCTTCTAGGAAGGTCACCCAGCCAGTGATGTGAAGTTGGGGTTCACTCACCTCTGGCATCAAAGAATTCATCATCTGAGCTCTCCACAGAGTCACTGAGGACATTTCGAAGTTGCCAGGGGGCACCGCCGCCCGGGGGAGGGCCACCTGTTAAAGGGAACATATCTGTTAACCAAGCCCTAGATGGTGTCCTAGTATGAGGGAGGTGACCCAAGACCCCCCGGACTAAAGACCTGTTAGCATCCTGCACATCTGCACCCTCTCCCTCCAAGGCATCAGACCCCATAGAGCCCTCCCTCTCCTGTGCCTTCGCTGAAGCTCAAAATCCTCTCTGCATAAGCTCAGCAGAGCAGGAATGAGTATGCCCATTTTGCACATCCTAAAACTGAGGCTAGTAGTAGTTATGAGCCTTTGCCCAGGTAAATTTGCCAAGCCAAGTCTTAGTCAGCAGAGGGGGAAATCTGCTGTATGAACAAATGAGCTCAGATGTTCAAACGGCAGTGGTTTATTTCTCACTCACACAGGTTGGAAGGGAGCTCTGCTCATTGTGGTCACTCAAAGGCGCCACCACCTTATGATGTCACCAGCCCAAAAGGAGACATCAAGTTCTGGCCAAGCAGAGGAGAAGGGCTCAGAAAACCTCACCCCGTCTGAAATGCTTCTGCCCAGAAATGACACACTTCTGCTCACACTTCGCTGGCTCTGGCTACCAGGCACACATGCCCTGTCTCCACAGAGACCTGCGTTCTTGTATCAGCAATGCCCCTGTCTCAGTTTTTCCATCTGTACAATGAGAATCCTGGCAGAGACTGTCCTTTGAAACTCTTCTACTCTGATATTTGAGGAGCCTACCTGGCACACAGTAGCTGTCAATAGACAAGCAGGAGGTGGACATCCTCCCCAGACACTGCCAGGTGAGCCTGATGGTACAGTCCTTGGAGATACCTGCTGCAGTCCCAGTTCACCACACCCTGTACCCTGCAGGCTGCTGGCACTGTTCCCTGCCCTGAGTCCAGATCCCAGAGCATAAACTGTCGCTAAAGGGAGAGGGCCAGCCCACGCCATCCAGGGACACAGCCCTCCTGCCTGTCCTTCCTACCTGTCCCACCACAAACTCCCAAACACACACCCAGATTGTGTTCCATGGCTTGGAGCCCAGTGCAAAACACATTCTGAGACATCAAAAGGACAGAGGTTACAGTGAGCACCAACTCAGTAGTCACCTCTAGGTACAAAGCTGATTCCCTAAGGTTCTGATCCCCTGCCTCCACCACTGTGGGCCAACGTCTCACCCTCGGGCCCTCAGGCAAGGGGGTCTGAGAATCCAGATCCACCATAACTGTGTTCCTAACACGGATATGGGACTATTTTACAAATGTATTCTAGCTATTACAATAAGACCAGAAAAAAGAAATGAAGGGGATACAGGTTGGAAAGGAAGACATAAAATAGTCTTTACTCCCAGATGGCATGATTGCCTACATAGAAAACCAAATCTCTACAAAATCTATGTTAAAAAAAAAAACTACCGGAACTAACAGCTGAGTATAGCAAGCTTGTAGGATACAAGATCAGTATGCAAAAGTCAATTGTGAGCTGGGCGCAGTGGCTCATGCCTGTACTCCCAGCACTTTGGGAGGCTGAAGCAGGCAGGATCACCTGAGGTCAGGAGTTTGAGACCAGCCTGATCAACATGGAGAAATCTCGTCTCTACTAAAAATACAAAATTAGCCGGGCGTGGTGGCGCGTGCCTGTTATCCCAGCTACTCGGGAGACTGAGACAGGAGAATCGCTTGAACCTGGGAGGCAGAGGCTGTGGTAAGCTGAGATCACGCCACTGCACTCCAGCCTGGGCAACAAGAGTGAAACTCCATCTCAAAAAAAAAAGAAAAAGTCAATTGCATTCCTAGATACAATAAATGAATTGAAATTTGAAAATGATAACACTGTTAACAATAGCACACACAGAATACTTAGGCATAAATCATATGTAAAAATTTATGTGATTCAAAAACTACAATCACTTAAAATTATCCCTGACTTACATTAACTGCATGTTTTCTCAATCAACAGATACCAAAGGTATAAAATCTTTCATGCCTACTATATTTGCACATACTATGTGAATGTGGTATATTAATATACAAATATCCCTTGCTATTCAAATCTATTCCATTTCTAAGAAGTAAGAATTTGGATAGTCAGGAAAGTCCTATTATCCCCATCTGTTCCGCTCCAGAGTTTTAGATAGTAAGCAGCAAGAGTTTAAGTAGCAAAAGAGGCCAAGGCGCGGTGGCTCACGCCTGTAATCCCAGCACTCTGGGAGACTGAGGTGGGTGATTCACAAGGTCAGGAGTTCAAGAGCAGCCTGGCCAAGATGGTGAAGCCCCATCTCTACTAAAAATACAAAAATTAGCTTGGTGTGCTGGCAAGCACCTGTAATCGCCGCTACTCAGGAGTCTAAGGCAGGAGAATCAGTTGAACCTGGGAGGTGAAGGTTGCAGTGAGCCAAGATCACCACTGCACTCCAGCCCAGGCAACAAAGTAAGACTCTGTCTCAAAAAAAAAAAAAAAGTAGCAACAGAGTCAGCTGAGGATTTATCTGGATCCATTTGGCTCCTGAGTTTGAATAGCAACAGCCCAATAAGAGGCTCCTCTATACGGTGACCTTATACATGCACAGTTTAGATCCATCTAAGAACAAAGGCAGAGGCATTCTCTCTGATGACATGTGCAGGGGTTTTAGGGGGAGGTCTGGGGCAGAGGGAAAGGCTGCAGGAAGGCCCCTCAGCTCCATCTGAGGGAGCAAGTTCTCTCAGCTACAGATGAGCAGAAAAGGAAGGGGTTGGTGGGCATCAAAGGGGGCCTCTCATCCCACAGATACTATATTGGGTACTGGGAACACTATGGGGAATAAAAGGACAGGACTGGGCTCTCACAAAGCTTACATTCTGCAGGTGGGGAAAGAAAAGCCGGCCTGGGTCAAATAAACAACCAAGATAATTTCAGCCTAAAACCTCTCCCTTCCTACGCCATGTCCTCCTTCCTCCAGTGTCTCTTATATGGTAATTACAGCCTAAAGAATAGACAGGCTTGAACCTGCAGATCTGTACATTCACGAGGACAAAATGGTGGGGAAACTCAGCCTCAGACATCAAAAGAACTTTGTCATCTACTGTAGTTACCAATGCTGAACTAACACGGTGTCTCCTTTTCATTATTGTGACTCTTTTGTGGTCAAAATATATATTTAAATTTCTTTTCAAATGCATATTTTATCTTATTTGCTATTATTCTACTTGCTTTCAAAATGCACATCTGCCTTGGTTTTTTTGTTTTGTTTTATTTTGTTTTGGAGATGGAGTTTCACTCTTGTTGCCCAGGCTGGAGTGCAATGGCAAAATCTCGGTTCACTGCAACCTCTATCTCCCAGGTTCAAGCGATTCTCCTGCCTCAGCCTCCAGAGTGGGATTACAGGCACCCCGCCCCTAACACACCGAGCTAATTTTTGTATTTTTAGTAGAGATGGGGTTTCACCTTATTGGCCAGGCTAGTCTCGAACTCCTGACCTCAGGTGATCTGCCCACCTCAGCCTCCCAAAGTGTTGGGATTACAGGCAGGAGCCACCATGCCAGGCCCCTGCCTTGGTTTTTAAATGAAACAAGGTCTTCCCTCTCCTCCAGCAGGGCTTTCCCAGCTCAACTTTTGGAAAGGTGTTGGGGTGTGTGGAACCTCAGTTATATACACTTGTAGAAAAAGAACCAGTAAAAACGGCTCTTAAGATGGGATATGGGAACTGCTCCCTGCATCTGTTCCTCCAACATGCAATTGTTTAGCAAACAACAAAGGTCATATTTCCAAGAAGGAAAAAGCAATGGGCAGTGTCTCAGGAGGGGTTCAAGGGAAAGACCTTTGTGGAAAGGTGTCAGGTGAGCAGAGGCCTGAATAATAAGAAAAGCCAGACATGCTAAGCATGTGTGTGTGGGTATGTGTGTGTCTGCACGTGTGCTCGTGCACATCCATGTGTGGGATGGACAGGGCAGAAGCCATGGATAACAGCCTTCCTGGATGAAGGAACTGCAAGGGTAAATTCCCACATGAGCTTGGTATGTCCAAGGGGCAGAAAGAAATCCATGTGGCTGGAGCCAATGATTGAAGGGTGACAGGAATAGAGGAGGTGAGAGAGGAAATGGACCCAGACGAGGTAAGGTATGACCTGTCATAGATGGAAGCTTGGAACAGGTGAGTTTTAAGTCTCCTCCCACAGTCCAGACTCTATCACCTGCAAACTTCAAGAGGAGGGGAATACAGATGCCAAAGAGGGTCAGAAAGTCTCCTGGAGGAGGGGATCACCAGTCAGAAGTGCTAGAGGCCACATAGGTTCCTGAGAGTCAGAGCAGGTGGGCATGAGGACGCCAGAACAGTGAGGGAAAGGCTCAGAAGCAGCGTCCTTGAGGCGGGTCCTTGCCCTGCACTTGTCTGCATTTTCTGGGTCCAGCACAAGGTCCCACACACAAGAGGGCCAGCAAGTGTCTGACAAACAAGTAAATGAATAAAAATGATTTGCTTAGCAAGCACAGCATGCCAGACAGTCTGCTAGCTGCTTTTCAGACGTTATCTAAAGTCATCCTAACCAAGCCCAGCAAAGCAGATATAATGAATCCCCATCTTACAGCTAAGAAAACGGAGGCTCAGGGATGTTTCAGGAAGGTATTTGCTATGCAGAAGAGCTCAGGGCAGGGGACCTCAGTCTCCTCTTCTCTCCATTGCCTGCTCTCCTGGCAATAGCAACCCTTCCACCTGCTGCTGGCCAGCTGGGTAAGGGGCCAGAGGTTTGCCCCTGGCTCTTCACAGACCTGATAGGCAGGTCCTATCAGGATTTGTAGACCTGATGGGCACATGGTTCTAGAAGTGGGACAGCTGGGGGGCTCAGCTGTCCCACTTCTAGAACCATCTGCCCATCAGGTCTACAAATCAGTGTCTGGGTATCCTGGTAATCCAAATGGATGTCTGCATTCCTGTGTAGAGGTGTTTCGTGTTACATGGGCATTTGTCCCTGTGTCTGCATGGCTATTGTGCATGTCTACATTCCTGAGAGAGAGTAAACCTACCAACATGCCACACCTCTTCCTAATACTGTTCCTACAAATCATGCATGCACACTCCCATAGTTCTCTCCCTCTCTCCCTCACACACAAGCAAATCAGCTCCAGCCATGGGTGAAAATTTAGCAGAGGTTAGAGCAGGGGCTTTGGAACAACACAAATCTGGGAGCAGTGTTAGATATGCTAATCTAGGACCTGAAGCAAGCTAACTTCTCTGAGCCTCACTTGTCTTATCTTAAAATGAGCATCATAATCCTTACCCCACTGCTAAGAGATTTAAATGAGATCAGGCCCAAGATCCAGCCCACTGCCTGGCACTTGGAAATGGTGGCCTTGTCAACTACAGGACCAAGGATGGAGGCAAGGTAACCCCACCTGAGGGGCTTCCAGGCAGCTGCCAGGGGCCCTCCCCAAGGCCTCAGAGGTCTACCTGTGTCCTCCAAGGCCCAGTCCAGCTCCTCCCAAAGGCCCTCCTTCCACCCACCTTCACTACCACATTTACTTATATTTTTATTTTTCATTTTTTAATTGAGACAGGGTCTTGCCATGTTGGTCAGGCTGGTCTCAAACTCCTGAGATCAAGCGATCTGCCCATCTCAGTCTCCCAAAGTGCTGGGATTATAGGAGTGAGCCACTGCACCCAGCCCCAAATTTATTTAAAATCTTAAGTCAGGATTAAAGAGAAGAGGAATATCCCAACTCTTCTCCTAGCAATTTAGAGAGAAAAAAATGACCCTTCACCCCAGCAATGCTAGCACAGCTCTGAGCCGGGTCCTTCAGTGGGAGGGGCTGCTGGAAGCCATCCTCACTCCCTCTCCTGGCCCCCCTACCCACCACCTCAGGTCCACTGTGGTCTCCTAGGCCTTGTCATGGGCCTGGGCCTCCCTAGCATGGGTGCAGCCAAAGATTCTGCTCAGGTTATCAGCTCCTCCTGGCCATCCTTCCCACCCAGGGACATCGGATAGCGGACATAGAGACAGACAGGGAGACAGATGGACAGGCATCTCCTATGCGTGTTCTGCTCTATATCAGGGACCCCAAACAGACCCAGCCCAAGGGCAGAATCCTCAGGTGAAGGGAGATGCCACCCCTGTGCTCAGGAGCCCTGTCTGACGGGGAAGACATTTCACAGTGAGGAGTGCCCTGACAGTTAGATGCATAACAAAGGTATTGGCTGATGCTTCCTGGGCCAGATCCTGGGCCAGATGGTGCCCGGGAGGAAGGAGTAGGGGACAGAGCTGAACTAGAACAGTCCCCGCCCTCAGAAGTGCCAGCCCCGGGGGCACAGCCCTACACTGCTCCCTGCACAGAGCACAGGAGGAACAGAGGAGCAGGCACCCTGGCCTGGCCCGTGCGAAATTCCACACCCGCTCTGTCCCTCGGCCAGTGGGAACTATACCTCCCATAGGCAGGGACTGTCAAGGATGCCCAGAGGGTTTCTTGGGGAGGGAAAGCCAAGCTGAACCTTCAGGGAATGGGTAGGCAGGGTTGGCCAGGCTGGGGCAGGTAGGAGGAAGGGAGAGAGACATAGGCCAAAATAATCGAGCATTTCCAGGGAAAGCTGGATCTAGAACTTTCCTCTCAAGAGTAAGGATCATCAGGGCAAAGGAGGGCACATGGGTGTCTGCTGGCAGCTGTGGCTCCAGGGATATTCAAATAACACATGCAATTCCTAGACCTCCAGGGAGGAACAAGTGCCCCTGAGCAAGGCCCTGGTGGGTGCACAGCACTGAGCCAGCACCTGCACCTCCTGGCCTGTGGCCACAGCTTGCATGCCCAGCCCTGCCTATGGCTCTGTCAGAAACCGCGGCCTGCCAGTGCTGGATGGACTTAAGCAATCTGTGCCTCAGAAGAGGAGCGGAAGGCCAGGCATGGCAGCAAACACTTGTAATCCCAGCATTTTGGGAGGCCAAGGCAGGAGGATTGCTTCAGCCCAGGCAACATAATGAGACCCCATCTGTACAAAAACATCAAAATAAAAAATAAGCCTGGCATGGTGGCATGTGCCTATAGTCTCAGGTACTCAGGAGGCTGAGGTGGGAGGATCACTTGAGCCTGGGAGGTTGAGGCTGCACTGAGCCAGGATCGTGCCACTGCACTCCAGCCTGGGGTCAGAGTGAGCCTCTGTCTCAAAAAAGTAAAAATAAAATAAAAAACATAAAAGAAGAGCCAGGAGTGAGAGAAGTGCCTGGCTACAAGGCTGAGGCTCATTTGAATGGTCTCTTGCTCTCTCTTTCTCTTTCACACACACACACAAACACACACACACACACTCAAACACACACGAGAACAGCGGGTTCTACAAGCACAAGCATCGGGGTCTAACTCCTGGCAGCTGATGCAGCTGAAAATAATCAGGCCTCGGGATGTCCCATGGGTGGTGAGAGCCCCATAGACAAGTAGAACTCAGAGCCCACATGTACAGCTTAGACACACACACACACGCACATGCGCGTGCATACACACACACTCAAAATCACACTTCAGTGCTCTCAGCTCTGCCCTGGAGTCCCTGGGGTCCAAGCACAGAATGTGGAGTGCAGCGCTTCCAACAGCCTGGGCGAGGCTCTGCAGATGCGCAGGTGACTCAAGGTCCACCTCCTCTCTGCCTCCTTCTCCCTCCTGGGCTGATTCCAGTCCCAGTTCTCTGCCACTTACCAATTCGTGATCTTACTAAATGGCACGAACCCTTTCATGCCTCAGTTTCCTGCTCTGTGAAATGGGGAGGATAATCGGGCTTACATAGTGCTGCAGTGAGGATTACATGAACAAACATTTGAAAAAGGTTTAGCAAAGTGCCTGAGATTCCATCAGTGCTATAAAAGGGTATGTTAAATAAAATACTAAACCATGATTCTCCAAGGGCTTTTCTTTGGTTCTTTCATATGTAGGGGCTGTCCCAGGAGAAATGAGAAGGCAGCTTCCAAGGGCAGGCCCCTCTCCTTCTTCTCAGCCCCCTGGAATGGGAGCCTCTCCACTCCACTCCCCAAAGGCTGGAAATGCCTGCCCCTGCCCACACTCATGGGGCCAGTCCCTCTCTCCTCCCTCCCGTCGCAGATCCCTGGGGCTTGCCTTGTCGCCTCCTATATTTGAACTACTACAGGCCAGGAGGTGTTCTCCCCTCCCAGCCTCTCCTTCCACCAGCCTGGGCTTCAGCAGCACATTGCCACTGGGAAGGCCTTCACACCATGCTCCTCTTCCTCTCCAGGCCTTTGCTCCTGCAGGTCCTGATGCCTGAAATGCCCTCTCTCCCCCCATCCCACCCCCAAATCCTATGAATGCTTGAAGCACCAGCTGGAAGTCTTTCTTGGCCCCTGAGCCAGGCTGGGCCCCTGCCTTCTCTGTGCGCCCTTCATGTCCAGTGTCTGTGTCCCTCAGAGCATCTATTCGAAAACTGGGTCCAGGCCTGCCTGCCCCACTGGGCTATGGGTTCTCCCTGGGCAGACATCTGCTAGGAATTCTCTCCAGGCCCCTATCCTCCACCAGGTCAGGGTTGGGCACAGAGAAGGCTCTCGTTATGCTCAGTGTGGCCCAGCACAGGTGTGATCTTAGCAAGGCCCTCTCTTAGGGGAGCATCCCATAGGGAATGTCCTCAAGCTTCCTCTCTGGATCAGGGTGTATTTGGAGGCCAGACCAGTCCAGGGCCAGCCAGCCCATCCTTGACCTTGAAGAGTGGCTGTCCAGGGAGAGATGAGAGGCCAGGAGAAGCTGCTTCCAGAAAAATGCATGATTGAAGGAAACCAGTGCTGGTTGGGGGTTGGTTGCTATAGAAACATGTCCTAACGATCTCCCAAACTGCTATATGTGCCACCGATGAGCTCATGTGCTCGTCTGTTTCAGGGGACACACCAGGAGCCCTGGAAGGGTCTATCTGCTGGAGTACCCAGCATCTGAAGCCAACATTCTAGAGGACCCAGGAAGAAATCCACCTTCCAGGGCAACCAGGCGGGTCCATCCATCCATGGGTAATACACTCCAAGACTCAGGCTGACTTCAGGTTGCAGAATTGTCCAGAGAGTGGCTCAGGTCTGACACTAGCCATGGCCCAAATCTTGACGTCAACCAGCTGTCCCCACTATGTCCCGCTAGCCTCAACTTTCAGCTCGGCCATAAACTGAGTCATAACCCTGGCAAAAGGCCAGGCCACAACCCCTGTCTCAAGCCACACCGTGAGCCTGACCACAGATCCAGCTTGACTCAGTCACAGACCAATAACACTATGAGCCACAGGCTAAGCCCTAACCCTGGCCACAGAATGGCACCCAGCACAGCCAAGGGCTTGTACCAAGCAACTTGAAGGGTATGTTCACTCTAAAGTCTGTACAGGCCAGGTGCCGTGGCTCATGCCTGTAATCTCAACACTTTAGGAGGCCGAGGCAGGCAGATCACCTGAAGTCAGGAGTTCGAGACCAGCCTGGCCAACATGGCGAAATCCTCTCTCTACTAAAAAATAAAAAATTAGCCAGGCATGGTGGCACACGCCTGTAATCCCAGCTACTCGGGAGGCTGAGGCAGGGAGAATTGCTTGAACCCAAGAGGTGGAGGTTGCAGTGAGCTGAGATCGTGCCACTACACTCCAGCCTGGGTGACAGAGTGAGACTCCTTCTCAAATCTGTATAGCACTGCATACGGTTGCCTCGGATTTCCACAGCCTCCGCTGCCTATCGTCTTCATGATAGCCCAGGGAAGTCAGTCAGGATTCTTGTTGACAGATGAGAAAACTGAAGCTCAGAGAAGAAAACCGACTTCCTACTGTCACGCCGCCTGTTTCTAGGGGCAAGGGGGGTCTCCAAGCAGGGCCCAGTTGGCCAACCCAGTTGCTTTGGGAAAAATGTGCTTTTTGAAGACCTGCTGGTATGTCATAAATATGCCATTTAAATACCCATTAATTACCTTATTTAGGAGATAATTAGTGATTAATAGCTTTGGCTATCTATTGTACTTTCATTTACTCTGCCAATTAGGCTCCCAACAGTTCGGAATTATTTGGAACAATTCTCCCAAGGCCCAGCTGTCCCCCCTATGTCCCGCCAGACTCCTGTTCCATAAGGAGGAGACTCTCTCCTCCCTCTAAAATGAGTTCCCTGTAGCACCTGCCACTGTGCCATGACAGGCTCTGCCACCTGTAGGCTCCCCAGAAGGGCAGCCCAAAAGACAGGACAGAGGGAGGCATTCCTTCCCATCATCCCAGGACCCCCCTGCAGACAGTGGAGAACAGGGTCTCCAGATCCAGGTACCAACCCAGGCAACAGGAGGCCAAGTTAGAATCAGACTCCTCAAAGGACGCTGGGGTCTCTTTCAAAGACCACTGCCTCAACGAGACGACCAGCATTTTGGCGAGTGCATCAAAGGCTGCCATGAGCCTGGAGCAAACAGCAGGAGGGTAGCAGCTCCCCACCCCATGCCAGCAAGAGGCAGTGTGACCCCATGCAGGTGATTCGACTCATATCACCTGCCACTTCTGGAGTGCAACTGAGCGAAGATGGGGCCCAAGGTTGCCTCTGCCCCCAGGCCCCTCCATTTGGTGCCAAAGCACGGTGCCAGGAATTGCGAGCCACAGCTTCAGAGGCAGAGCTGGATAATGCTGTCATCGCTGCTCCAGATTATACTATACAAGAAGGAAACACAAAGGCTGCAAGGGATAAACACACACACACACCCGAACTGGGCAGTAATGGGAAAGCTGAAAATAGCTCTTTTTACCACAAGGGATGACTCCAGAGTTGCTCGGCTGGGACTAGCCTCATGGGGGGCAGGAAGTAGGAGCAAGGGGAAGAGAAGGAAGCCCCAGAAGCTATGTCAGGGCCAGAAGGAGTTCTGTCGAGGTAGTAATCTGGACCAATCCAGAACAATCAGGAAAGGTCAACGGCGCATGAGTGACGGGAAGCCATAGACTCTCAGAATCTCTGAAAGACAGATTCTAGAACAAGCTAAAGCCTTCCAGCTGCCAGCCCCAAGAGCTCGCAGCCCCACATCCTGCACACCTAGGTCTCTCCCCGAGGACGGCAGGAGTGCAGGACGTGACGTGCTCTGCAAATACCCAGAGCCAAGCAAACACCGTGTCAGCAGCAGACAGCTCAGAAGAGGCCTCTCGGATCCACCAGAACTCAACGCCCCTCCCAGACAGAGCCCAACGCGTTTCTATTTTTGCTTTCAACCCTTGTTTGGCATCCGTGCTCCCAGCTAACAGACAGCCACTTCCCCTCCTTCCAGAATAATGGGTCATCTGGGAGGAGGAACACCTCCTCTCTGGCCTCCCATGTCCCAGGTCTGCTAATAAACAGGCTGACCCTCCCAAAGAGAGACGAGGGTTCCAACACCCCCAGGAACCTTCTCCTGGTAGGTGCTTCACTCCAAGCTGTCTTGCTCACCAGCCCTGGAGAAAAGCTTCACCAAGACACCTAGAGAGAGCAGCTTCACAAGACCGGAGAATCCTGCTTTTCAGAGGCAGATGCACCCCCCTCCACCCCCTGCCAGCCCTGGCCACACGGACTACACCCCTTGCAGCCCCAAAGTCACTCACACTGTGCCAACTCCAGCCACAGATTGAACCCCAACTTGCCACGCCCTGCACCCAATCTCCAGCCTCAAATCAAGTGCTGACAGTGACCACATGGGCTTCCAGCCTGGCCCAGTCTGAGCTGTGGCCCCATGAACGTGTGAGCCTCACAGATGCATTCATGGGAGAGCTTGGGGAAGCAGGTGGGCTGGGTGGGGCCCCACTGCTGGGACCCAGCTCCCACCCCAGAGTCTTGGACAGACAGGAGGCTCCTCCTGCCCTGTCTACCCTCGCCACACCCATACCCTGTGGGGGCTGGTGGCCACACAGCTGTGCAGGCCTCCACAGGCACATGTGGAGCCCTGGAGGTGGCATTTACCTCCGGAGTGACTCACTAAGCCTCCTATTCGGTTTGCAAAAGAGGATGCAATTGAGCATTTTCTTTCTCTTTAGAAAACAGGAATTTTAAAAGAGAAAGAGTGGAGAGAGATTTGAGGGAGTGGGTGGGGAGCTCAGATCTCATTTGATTTCCAAACTCATTTGTTATGCATTCTCTCCTCCTCCCCCCCACACTGAGCCCTTCCCCCACAGGGACCCTGACCACCTCCTTCCGGGCTCCTGGCTGCAGAGGAAATGCCAGGAAGCACTAGCTCTCCACTTTCAAGTCCTCAGCTCCCCACTGGATCACTGACCCTCAAGTCTGGGAGGATCAATGCAAGGTCAGAGTTGAGACAGGGCAAGGCCTCTTCAGGGCACAGTAAAACCTCCAGCCAGGGAGGCCACTGAAGAGGAGAGAGCAGTGCTGGAGCTGGAAAGAGACTGAAGCCCATCCTGACCCCTAAACTCTTCCTTTTCCCTTTTTCAGATAAGGAAACTGAGGCCAAAGGGGGCGGTTCGAGGTCAATCAGTGGCAAAGCCAGGGTTCTGCTGTTATACAAATGAGCTCCCAGGAATATTGACTCCGAGAATAGAATAGACATAAGCTCTAATTCCACTTTGCCTCTCACTTTATGTGTGAATCTAGAAGTAGACAGTTAACCCTTCTGGGCCTCAGTTTCTTGTTCATAAAATGGGAATAACATTGGCTTTGCCTCAAAGACACTGCTGAGCCATTGGACAGAAAAGCATGCTGAAAGCTGCTGTAAGATCTGAGCCAAATCGGTCCCAGCACGCGAACTCTGATCCTAGAATCTCAGAATTCCTGGAAGGCAGCTGGGTCCTACCAGGAAGTCCCCAATCCCTAAAGCCTCCATGGTCTCTGAAAGTTCATACTCTCTGTCCTTGAAGGTGAAATGATGCCAGACCTCAGAGAAGGACCCTTGGCCTTCCTGGTCTCTGTCTCCCAACCTGCTTAACAGGTAGAACTGAGAGATCACCAGGCCTCCTCCAGCTATGAAGTGTTGTAATATATGAAGATGTATGTAAGAAAACATCACAGCTCTGGCCAATTTGACCCAGACATGGCCCAGGCGAGTGGCTGGGGCACTGACACTGTCCAGCCAAGTCCTCATATTCAGTGTCCGGCCACACTGGACTTCCAAACACAGGCGAAGTCCCAGAAGCCTCGAATGGTGGATAAGGGGTTCCAGGTCCAGGGCCACAGGCTTGAGGTGAACCTCTCTGTTTGAGCTGCACCATTCTTGGCTCGAACAAGGACACCACAGCCAGAACTGAGAGGCAACAAACGTCTCAGGCTGGGATCTGCCGGGTCTGCTGCTGTGACTGGTGATTTCACAGAGGCCAGCGTATTTGCATGGGAACACGAGGCACATCCCAGCTCCAGCACATCCCAGACTCCAGGGAAGCCCAGAAAAGCTTTTGAGAAGTCTGGAGTCTGGACACTGGTGTCTGATTTGACTATAGCCTTCCACTGGGGACCACAGAAGGTGAGTTTTCCATCTCTTTGCAGAATGCAATGCCCTTCCCAAGATACACAGTACACCAGTGTTTCTCAGAGTCATGCCTCAAATCCCCTGGCACCTCCCCAAAGATTTAAGAATCCCAGCATTGTCCAGGTGTGGTGGCTCATGCCTGTAATCCCAGCACTTTGGGAGGATCACTAGGTCAGGAGTTCAAGACCAGCCTGACCAATATGGCGAAACCCCATCTCTACTAAAAATACAAAAATTATCTGGACGTGGTGGCACGTGCCTGTAATCTCAACTACTCAGGAGGCTGAGGCAGGAGAATCGCTTGATCCCAGGAGGTGGAGGTTGCAGTGAGCCGAGATCGCACCACTGCACTCCAGCCTGGGCAACAGAGTGACATTCCATCTCAAAAAAAAAAAAAAAAAAAATCTGCTCTGGTCCCCTTTCCAAGCTTCCAGATGTTTCCTCCTCTGAGTGATCTATCCATTAGTCCCTGCCCCTGGAAGCCACAGAGTAAGAGGCCCAGGAAAAGGTCTGGCTTTGGGAGGAAGAACACACACCGCCCTCCAGAAGGACCCCAAAGGAGGCTGACTCAGCAGAGCAAGGTCCAAACTGAGACTCCGGACACCCAGGCTCTGCCATCACCTTCTGTGATGTTGGCCAAATAGCTGCCCCTCACAGGCCCTCAGTGACCCATTGTTAACAAGGACTTGGAACATGGTCTCTGGAAATGTTCCCTCCCATCCTAACACTGTAAGATCAGTATTTTACTGACTCAAATTACTAGGTTTGCTACACAGAAGCCAGCCAGCTGTGGCCCTCAGAGCAGAGGCCAACACCTGAGAGTAGAATAAACTGGTTCCTCCAGCCTGGGCGGCCCAGCCCCGTGGCCTCAGCTTTGTCTCTGCAGATATCCCTGCTCCACCCTGAGAGGTGCCAAGACTCTCTAGGCTGCTCACTCTGCTCCTGCGTAGCCTGGGAACCTGGGGCCCCCCACTGACATTTTCCCAGTGGGGCAGAGGGGCAGCCTTTTGGAATGCAGAGAGAGGGCCATAGGAAGGTAGACGGGAAGGGAGGGACAGTGTGGCTGGCAGGAATCAGAACCAACCCTTCCCAACAAAGGCAGCTCCACCAGACTGGCCTCTATCCAGCTTCCCAGGAGCCCTCACATCCCAGCCAGAGGGCCTGTCGAAATACTCAAGTCTTAACCACGGCACTCCTGCCTTCATGCTCTTTGGAGTTCCTTGTAGCCCTCTGCACTTTTCCACTCCAGCCATTCAGGTTTCTTTACTCTTGGGCACCTCCTGCCCACCCTCCACCCCTACCCTTAGCAGCCCCTCCACATTTACACATATGCCTCTCCCCTTCCATCCCCCTAGCCTTTGTTCCAGCCATTACCCCCACCTGGAAGCCTGCCCTGGCCACCTTTCTGTCTCTTTTTTTTTTTTTTTTTTTTTTTTGAGATGTAGTCTCACTTTATTGCCCAGGCTGGAGTGCAGTGGCGATCTCAGCTCACTGCAACCTCCACCTCCTGGGTTCAAGCAATTCTCCTGCCTCAGCCTCCCGAGTAGCTGGGACTACAGGCATGTGGCACACGCCCGGCTAATTTATGTATTTTTAGTAGAGACAGAGTTTCACCAAGTTGGCCAGACTGGTCTTGAACTCCTGACCTCAAGCAGTCCACCCACCTTGGCCTCCAAAAGTGCTGGGATTACAGGTGTGAGCCACTGCACCCAGCCCTGGCCATCTTTCTATCCAAACTCTGTTAGCCTTTAGGGTCAATCTCCCAGAGAAACCCAGCCTTCACTGTCTCAAGCCACTCACTGGCCTCTCTGCCCCTTGGGTAGCTCTGTCCTGTAAATTATCCCTTCCTACACGGAGCTTCTGAATCCTCCCCACCCCTGCCCCCAGCTTCCCTGTCGCTGGCTAGACTGGTGCCACCATAAATGATTCCTGTCTGTGTAACTGAAATGTCCCCTAGAGATTGAGAGCTGGTAACAACCCATCTAGATTTCACTTTCTGAAGATTTATCTCATCCTCTCTGGGCCCTGGTAACAATTTCTTTGTACCTGGATTCTCCCGGCAGTGTGAAAGTCCTTTCACTGCCTCCCTTCGGCTCTTGTCTGACACAAGCCATGCCACAAGTCTGCCACAGCCATGACTGGCTGCTCAGGCTGTGCACTGCCCAACTCCACGGGTATTATTTACTAGACCACATGTGATGACCTAAAGTCAGGCACCATGGCAGCCCGGGAGCCCAAAGCTCTATCTTTTCTCTCCGTGGGTGATCTACTGGCCAGATTTTAGAGGAAACACCTCACAGATCGTGGTGCAGACCCCTCACTCACAAGCCGGTGCCACAGCCTCCACTCCCAGACTTCAGCTACCCTTTGTTCCCGTGTCATCCCCCAGAGTGAAGGCCTGATCATTCCCGCCCATCAATCTGCCCATCTGAGACAGGTGGTACTGAACAGCCACCTTTCTCTCTGTTACGTGTTCTCCTTGGGCCTCAGTTTCCCCAGCTGTGAAGAAGAGATTTGGGTTCCTGATCTCCAAGGGCTCTCTCTGTTCTGAAGCTCACCAATCTTTTCCTCACAGATTTTGCCAATGGGGAATATGTGATTCTCATACACACATTACTGTGTGCTGTTTTCAATTCAATAGGCTTAGGAGCTTCAAGAAGAGAAGGAAGGCAGGGCGCAGTGGCTCACACCTGTAATCCCAGCACTTTGGTAGGCCAAGGCGGGCAGATCCTTTGAGGTCAGGAGTTCAAGATCAGCCTGGTCAACATGGCGAAACTCCGTTTCTACTAAAAATTAAAAAAAAAATTAGCAGGGCGTGGTGGTGAGTGTCTGTAATCCCAGCTACTCAGGAGGCTGAGGCAGGAGAAAGTCTTCAGCCCGGGAGGCGGAGGTTGCAGTGAGCCAAGATGGAGCCACTGCACTCCAGCCTGGGAAACACAGTGAGACTCCGTCTCAAAAAACAAAAAAGAAGAGAAGGGGCATTTACAAAATGCAGAGGAGCCTGGGAGATCTGAGAAGGGAGAGGTAACCAGACTCCTCGGCCTGACTGCTAAGTATGGGGGCGCAGGAGCCCAGGCACTGGATCTACAGACTCAAGGAATCTGCGTCGCCTTGAGGGAAAGGGCCAAGCATGAAATTGCAGCAGGAAAAACAAAATGTTAGAACAGCACGAGGCATCGATGCTCAGAGCAGGGCAGTTTTTCCACCTGTCACTGGAACAAGTTCTCACAGACACTTAGCCCAGAGACCAAAGGACCCACATGCTCAGGCAGAGGGACTGAGACAGGCACCCCCATTTGGTACTGGCGGGGGTGACCTAACAGGGCAGTGATGGAGAGAGTCCTTGGAGTCCAATAGACCTGGCTGTGAGTCCAGGCTCTGCCCAGACCGTCTGGGCCACCTTGAGGCTGCTATTTCTTTGAGTATTTGTTTCCAGATGTTTTCAAAGGAGGAGAGTTGCATTTCCTCACTCTCAGGATCACAGTGCAGTAAAGAGCTTAGCACCCTGCCTGCTACACAGAACAAGCATCGACTGTTCACTGCTATTGTGATGACAGTGCCCTGGCAGGTGACCCGTGCTCACGGCGTCCAGGTGCACACACACACACACTCACACACAGGGTAAGGCAGCAGACAGCACACACGCCTGGCCACAGGCCCGTTTTAAGGAGTCGGAGGGGTGAGGACCCAGGCACGGTGGAGGGAGGAGGGAGGCAAGATGCCTTTTTCAGCCTCCTTGGTGTCATCCCACAGTGCCTCCCTCAGGAGGAGAAAAGGGAGGGGAGTGAGAAAGTAGCTGTTTAGCTGTGTTCCATACTGGCTGGTGTCTCACACAACTGGCCCCACCCCAGAGGACTCCTTGGGTACAGAACGGGAGTGTATCCTCTGGCACCTAAATCACAGGCTCAGTGCTTACATGGGGAGATGGGTCCCCGGCCCAGGGTCCCAGGCAGCTTTCTGGCGTGGGAGTGGATTGCCACACAGCCCAGTGGTATTCACGACCAGTGTGCATACGGGTGAATTCACACCCATTCCTTCACTGTCAGGCTCGGTCCTGGGGGACGGCATGGCACCTGTGCACGTTACGGGTTGGGTGTGAGTTCATGGTAGATTCTCACACGCCAGCCTCACAAGAAGCACTGCCGAGACCAGGCTTGCCGCAACCTACTGTATGGCCCGCCCTGTGGGCACAGCTGTCCTACACCCGCCTCCCAAGGCACCATCCGGCCCAGAGTGTGCCCGATGAGTAATGGGCCTGGGTCTTCCCAGCATGGGCACAGCAGGGAGGCTGAGTCCGCCTGAACCCCGGTGCCCAGCTCAGGGCCTGGCACAGAGCAGATGCCGGTGAATGAACGTCGGGCTGGATGAATGAACGAATGACTAATGCCCGCTCCCTCAAACCACAGGCTACACTGTCTGAGCCTGGGGGAGGGCAGAGCCCACGGGACCCCAGAAGGGGCCGCACCTTCAGACCTCTACAGCTGAGGCTTTGCGTCCCAGGGTCGATGGGGGAGGGGGCGGGGCGGCCAGCAGCCGGCGCAGCGCGGGGCTCCCCTCCCTCCCGAGAAGGAATCTGGGTCTCAGGACTGAGCTGGGGGCGGGGGCGGGGGGTTGTGGCGTCCTGGATGGAGAGAGCTGCAGGACGAGGGGGCGCGTCCCAGTTCGCGTTGGGTGCGTGGGACGAAGCGGCGGCCCCGGGACATCCCCTTCGGTGGCAGAGCCCGGGTCTGCCCGGGGCCTCCGGGGGGTGCAGATGGCTCCCCACGGCGAGACCGGCCCGGGGCGCCGCAGACCTGGCCCTTTCCAGCGGGGTCGTGGAGAGGGGGACGTGGTGTCCCGCGAGGTGACCGGGGGCGCAAAAAGGACTGAGGGCGCGCGGAGCCCCCTCTCCACGCGCGGGAGGTCCAGCCCCGCCACCGCCCCCTCCGCCCGCCCGGAATCTCCGCCCACCTGCGCGAGGGGCTCACCTGGGCCGGCGGCCCCTCCTAGAGACGCGCGGGTCCCTCCCCCCGGCCCCGGCCCTGCCCTCCCCGCGCCGGCCCTCACCTGCACGGCCCGCCTTGGCCATGTCCCGGGCGGCGGGCTCCGGCGGTGCTGCCCGCGCTCCTCGCGCCTCCCGGGCCCGGCCCCGGCCGCCTCCGGCCCCGAACGGACTCCGAGCGCAGCGCCCGCGCCCCCGCCCCGCTCGCCTCGGCTGCCGCCACCGCAGCCGCCGCCGCCTCGCCGCTCCCTCCCGCTCCCTTAAAGGCGCCGAGCGGCGGCCGCGCCCCCCCCACCCCGCGCCGCCCGGGAGGGATTGACGAAGGAAGGCGCCCAGCGCCGCCCCCGCGGGCCCGCACCCCCGCCCCGGGCTGCGGCCGCCGCGCTCCAGACCGCTCCGCTCCGGCCCGAGGGCCACCGCAGCGCGCAGGGGGCGACGGCCACCGAGACCGGGGCCGGCGCAGAGACGCGGAGACAGCCGGAGACACTGCGGGCCAGGCAGAGATGGGGCGCTGGACTGGGAGAGGGGCGCAGAGACCCTTAGACAGCGCTGGAGAGGGACGCTCCTAGGGCCAGAAGGCCGGGGGGAGGGAGAGAAAGGGAGAAATTCAGAGGAAACCAGAGACCCAGAGCTCGGCTCCTGGAGAGAAGGACGGAGGGAGCGGGGCGAGGAAGGAAGACAGGGACCCAGGGAGGCTCCCACGAAGCCAAAAGGAAAGTCTCTCTGGGATCAGAGACAAGAGAGGAACCCCGCCATCAGCCCCCACTCCAGGGGTTCTGGATCACTTAGGGCGTCTGACCTAACCTCAAAAGAGAAGGGATCCCTGTGATTTTAACTCTCAAGGAATAAAACACTTGCATATCCACCTGGGGTTCCAGGCTGGAGCAGGGTTTGTGGAGACCAGTGGCCTGAGCAGTACCCGCCTTCCACTTCCCAAACCCGGATGCTGACATTCTAGTGGACAGGCCTCGTGGGGCTGGGGAGATTTGGGTTATGACTTCTGCTTGAGAGTAGCAGGGATCCACAGTCCAGCCCCAACAGAGGGCAGGAGATGGCCAGTCGTAGTTGGCGGTGCCTGAGAGGTGGCAACCCTCCACTGAGAAGGTGTCCGCCCTGTCTGCCCCCAGGAATTGGTAAAGCTGAAGCCCAGTTGCCATCTGTATAGCCAGGCGCCCCACCCACCCTGCCCCCCGCCCCACACTTGACAGGGAAAAGGTCAATTGGAGAATTCTATCCACGGTCCAGGCTCCAGGGTCCCACAAACTCCTCTATGGAAACAGGGCAAATAGGGCACACATGGGGTTAGATGGGGCCTCTTGGTCCAGCACCTCCTTTGGGCTTTGACTCCATCCTCAAGATTCCCGCTAAGCAGTCCTTCAGCTCCTAGTTGGTTACCTCCAAGGACCGGAAGCTCAGTATCTTAAGTGAGAGTTCTTCCATCTTTTTTTTTTTTTTTTGCCAGTGCTGGCCTTAAGAATGTTCTTCCTCACTTGAACTGAAATCTACATCCCACATGTCCCATCTATGAGTTCTGCTTGGCCTTCTGATACCTCACCCGACAAAACCAGAGCTTCCCAGAGCCCTCTTCCAAACTCCCTAGTATGGGCTTTATTCAGGGAGAAGAGCCAACCAGGTTTCCCAGGGCTCACCTCCCAGAAAACCCATCAGTCCCAAGAGCTTTGGATCCCAGAGCCAGACAACACCACCAACTCCAATAAATGTAGAATTTCAGAAGCTCTGGGCTCCCAAATCCAATGTTCACCAGCACCTGCCATTGGCCACCAGCTGGGAGGGCAGGAATGGACCTCTGCAGCCTTTCTCCACTACCAGGATGGGAGTGGGAATTAGAATAGCAAGCACTATTGATTGGACAGTCGGTATTAACCTTCATGCATTCTCTCAGCTACATTGTATTATCCTCAGTGTACACATAAGGAAGTGGGGGCTGAGAAAGTTTGGTGTTTGTGGTTATGTGGGATTCCATTTCAGGCCTGTGCTCTGTCTACTGGGCCTCACTGGCCTCACCCTTCCCTGAAGTAGGGGGTGTTTCAGAGGCCTGACAGCCTGGATAATGTCCAGGCTTGGCCACCTGGTCTGTGGGCCTGTGAGTGGTCACAAAGGAGACAGACCACTGGCTGCAGAAGAAGCAAAGCACCTGTCACAGAGGGGACACGTCTGGGCCTGAGCTCCTCCACATCCCTGGCTCACAGCAGCAGCAGTGACCACAGTGCATCAGGGGTCCTCCTGTTTCTGGGTACAGCTTCCTGTTGTGTTTATGTGTGTGCCTGGGTATGCGTGCATGGGGTGTACGTGTGTGTGCTTGTGTGTGCTTGGGTATGCATGCATGGGTGTGTATATGCACACTCATACACCTGCTGACAGATGCTCCCTGGGTGGGCACCCAGACCCCTTCCCTTCCCATCACTTAGTCCTCACAAACCCTAAACTAGTCACCCTGGAGGGTCTGGGTGGAGCAGTTAAGGGAGGTGCCAAGTTGACGGGAATTTCAGAAACCATCTCTCCAGACCACACTCCACACCCCATTTCTCAGATGGGAAGACAGCCAGATCTATCCCCTGAAATCCACGTCTTAGAGGCTCACATCCGTGGCTTCCCCTCTTTAAACCTTCACCCCAGCCTCGGTCTGCCCCCAAGGCAGCTTCTGAAGGCACTGACTGTTACCAGCTGCCAAGGAAGTTCCAGCCCAGCCTTCTGACAGAGCAAACATATCAGGACTCAAGGCCATTAGATTAACTGGTGGGAGTTAACTTCCTGCATCAGAAGAATTGTTCTTAATTGAAGAAAGGGATAACCAGCAATTTAGCAATGCTGACCTCTGCTGCCTGGAGGAAAGAGAGGCAGGAGCCAGCCAGCACCTCCTGGCCTCCCAGCTCCCAGTGACCAGAGTTACTGTGCCAGGGGTACAGACCCAATCCCTTCTCTGAGACCTGGCACCCAGATCCTTTCCTCTGACCACAGCTTGTTCTGCTCCTGCCTCCACAGTGGCCAGCTGCTCCTGGGTCCAGGCAAGCATTCCAACCCAGAGAACCAGTAAACATGAGCAGGGCCCATCCTCTCAATGGCCGTGGAGGACATGTGCACAGATGTGAACAGGTTGGAGAGCTCCAGGCAGGTAGGGAGTGGGAGCTGGCTGCAAGACAACTCCTTGACATGACAGCCCCCAGGCCTGGTGATCCAGCCTGGACAGCTGGCGTCGGCACTTGGAAAGGTAAGTGACAGTACTAGGAGCCAACATGGCCCCGGAAAGCTAGTGATGCCAGGCAGAGCTCATTTCCTACTTGGACATGGTTATAACGTCTGGTGGAGTCGGGCATCGCCATGCCTTCTGGGCCTGGGTTGGGGCACAACTGCTGCCTAGCTCTCTGATGGTAACTCTAAACAACAGAGGTGGTCAGGAGCGAGATGATAGCCTGGTGAAGCGGCTTGCCCTGGTCCACTCCTTGATGGACTCCAGTGGAGGGAGCCTCCAGCAGGGCTTGAGCCACGCCAAGCATCTCAGCAAAAGTGCTCATGAAAGAGAAAAAGCTGCATAGGAAGGATGCAGCTCATGCAGACTGGACAGATGCAC